>JAPEIP010002289.1:0-69696 GCA_026120095.1 Capsicum chinense | reverse complement strand
TGGAATACTCATGAACTATTCTTATGAGATTATGCTATGTTTACTTGCAAATCCTACTTATGAACAAGATGTATGATAACCATGCAATCCACATGAACTTCCATGCTATTGGTATGTGTTGCCAATATGATTGTGCAATGAACATGATATTAAGATTTTGCAAGTACTTCCATAAGATATGAAATCATTTCCATGCAATACATTGTTGATAAACATGCTTAGTATGAGATCCCTACTTATGATATTATAAATTATGGACTCTACTATTATGATCAAGTCAGTCATGTGTGTTACTTTTCTTCCATCGAGTCCTGGGGGTACTTGTACCCAAAAACTATAGTTGTGTGCCTAGATGCATGTCATGTTTCAAGATATCCGAACTCAAGCAGTGATTCCATAGATTTAAGTCATTCATGTGACTCAGGAAAACCTCATGATCTAAGTCAGTTGTCAGATATCAATAAAATTCCACCAGTCAATGGAATTCAGTAAGATTAAGTCATGCACAGTCAGTTATTCATGTCAGTCCCTCCATATTGGAGTAGAGGTTAGCACCGAGTGAACCCAAGGATGGGAACTTACCCGACAGTTCAGGGTGTGATTCTTAGTAGTCATCCTTGTGTTCCATAACTACACAGCCAGCATAGGTTGAGACATCTTAACCCGTCAGATTAGGATTGATGAGGTGGCTTAACTCGTCAGTTTAGGGTTTTCACCGTTCTCATTAAGTATCCGCCAGATAAGGGTCACTCACAGGCTTTCCTTACCCATGGCACGGTATTGACACCCCTCCAGTCGAGGCAGATGTTGGACCCCTGGTTAGCCATAATGGCATACATAAGGCATATTGGTTAAACACTACTTCCCACGGTTTTAGTATCAGTCTCAGTAAAAGAACTCAGGGCGTTCTTCAGATGTCAGTATAGACAGGACTGTCAGATACAGTAGTCCATGTTATTAGCTTCAGTATCAGTCATAACAGTTATCAGTAAACTATGTTTTATCATACAGGTCATGCTATCATGTATTCACGGTCCCAATTTTTGTATATGTTTGTTTCCACTCCCACGTTCATATTAGTTAGTCAGTATTGTTCATGTATGAAACCCTTTATCTTCAGCCTACCTTCCTCGTATACTCAGTACTCCAGTTGTACTGACACATTTGTGCTATTGTACTTTCTTTTCATGTTACACCATAGGTCCTGAGACCCGAGCTCCAGCCCATAAGTAGCGGTAGCATTCCAGTCACAGAGACACAGTGAGTCCTCATTGATTAGAGGACAATATAATTTGATATATTTATTTATTTCTTTAGTTCAGTCTTATGGAGTTAGTTGGAGATATGTTCCTTCAACTTCTTATTCAGATTGTTTAGAGGCTTTCAGATTTACTTTCATATTTATGTTCAAATTTATGTTCAGATTGAGTTTTTTTGGGTATTTTTACCTACATGGTTTTATTCAGTTGAAGTTTATGGCCTTACAGTTCTATGTATTCTACATTTTTATATTATGATTTATAGTATACAGGTACAGATATCAGTTATGGGTTAGCTTATGGTCCCTCGGGGTCATAAGCACCGTGTAGCATTCTGGTTCAGCAATTGGGGTGTTACACATCAATTAAAAATGAGGGCGGTAGATAACCCTAAGACTGGTTTTCATGCCGATATGGGCATTATAAGTTTTTTGTCATGTCCTTTGGTTTGACTAATGCCCCGATGACTTTTATAGACCTTATAAGTTGGGTATTTCATCATTTTCTAGATTTTTTCATCATTGTGTTCATTTATGATATCCTGGTATATTGAAAGAGTGAGGAGGATCATGCCAGTTACTTTCATAAAGTGATGTACACTCTTAAGAATCAGCATTTGTATAACAAGTTTTTGAAGTGTACTGATAGTGTTTCCGTGTATTATGATGTGCAACATGTGGGACTTGTTTTTGTTTTGATGTAGCATGGTAAGGTGGTGGTGTGTGCTTCTATGCAGCTGAAAGTTCATAAAAGGAATTATCTGACTCACAATTTGGAGTTGTTGGTTGTGGTATTTTCTTTGAAGGTCGGGCACTGCTGCTTGTATGGGGTTTATATTGACATTTTCTCGAATTGTAAGAGAATGTAGTTTCTATTCTCCTAGAAGGATTTGAATCTCAGGCAGGAAAGATGGCTTGAGTTGCTCAAGGACTATGATACGAGTTTGTATTATCATCCACATAAAGCTAATATGGTTGTGCTCTTGGCAGGTTGTCCATGAAAATATTAACTCATATGGAGGAGGAGAATCGAGGGTTTGTGAAGTATATTCACCGCTTATAAAATCGTGGAGTTTATCTCTTGGACTTTGAGGATTGAGGTGTGATTGTGCAAGAGGTGGTGAAGTCATCGCTTAGTACTGAGGTGAAATAGAAAAGGGTTGTGAATCCTATCTTGATGCATGTCTATCAATAGTAGGTGATGTCTTTTTAGATTTTTGGTGATGTTATCCTGAGGTACAAAGAGAGGTTGTGTGTTCCCGATGTTGATGGGTTGTGAGAGAGGATCTTGGATGAGGCTCCTGAGTTGAGGTACACAATTTATTCTAGTTCAACGAAGATATACAATGATTTGAAAGAGATTTATTGGTGGAATAATATGAAGTGAGTTGTGACTAATTTTATGGAAAAGTGCATAGTTTGTTAGAAATTGAAGGTTGAGCACTTAAGCCTAGTGGGATGTTGATGAATGGTGAATTTACCACTCATTTACACTCAACATTCATGCACATTAACATGTTTTTAATGAATAAGTGAGACATACTTGTGATTAAATGCACTAATCTCCATATTTTAAAGGAACACAGGTGATGAGATAAAAATATGTGGATGCCAGCTGAAAAAGATCAAAAGAAGGAAAGAAGTGCAGGTTTAAGACATGGAATAGAACATAGCCTCAGTTACCGTAATTGCGGTCAATCAAACCAGGTCAACACAATGCAAATACGAGGCTCTGACCGTGGTCACGGTATCCAAGATCGAGGAAAATCTGGTGTGATCTTGGCAATGCAGGATTAGGCCTACGGACAATTTTATAATTCTAAGCATCCAACCCCAAATACCTTAAATGCCTAAAACCTTTTTACATTTTTGGAATTCTAGAGACTAGCAATATTTTGAATTTGAAGTTGAAACCCTAAATTAGGCAAGAATTGTAGTTTGATTTGGAGACTTTGAATTAAGTAATTTCTAGAAGAATGGTTGATTTGAACAATCCTTATGGCTTAATTTTCTCTCCTTTTATCATGAGTAAGTAAATTTCATTGTCTTGGGATTATGTTGAACTAAGGTGCATTTAGTCGTGGGTTGTAATGTATTTGTGTATATGCCAGTTGGTTGATGATGGGTTCTACTATTATTTGATTAAATTGGATGGGATTTGTGGGTGAAAGCCCCAAATACTCAAAATGAGTTTGTGTTTGAAAAAACAAAAACTATAGAAAGCCCAAACTATCCTTGAAAGAGAAGTTTAGGTGAACATTTGGAACCCACATCATTCATGAAAGAGGGATACGGGAACCAAGGCAATAGTAGATAATTAATGGGTTTAGTTTGCTAATTCTCACTATCTAAGACATAAGAGTGAGTATCATATTGACTAGATCTTGGGTATTTTCCTAGCAATATGGATACCCAATTAAGGTAATAGGTGAATATAATTATCACAGTTGTTAGGTATCCAAGTGGTTCATTAAGCGAAATTCTTGTCGTTTGGTTGACAAGCTAGCCTCTAGGATCCTATACCTAGCCTACCATATTGTTAATAGCTAGCATGTACACTAAATATGCATATATCCATATGTAATTTCCCTTAGGTAGACATAATCGAAAGATTATCTTTATATCAAAATTAAATTACATTTGTTGTGTAGTCTGTGGAATCAAGTTACTGTCAACACTACACACTCTCCAAAAACCAAAAACCCCCATTTTAATCATGCTTTTTACTTTACTTTGACTTCAGCTGTTTTCTTAGTAAGTGTTTAAACACATAAGACTAGAATTTTAATTTTCACTCATTGTGGATTCGACCTTAACAAAAGTTGAGATATTGACAATGATCGTCCTCTACCAAATTGCATGGTATAGGTGAGAGTTATCAAAATGGCATCATTACCAAGTAGTGAAAATTAGTCTTCAATTGTACAATATTGATTCTTACTTAGAGCATATCCATAGTGGTGTATATTTATTTTGGTTATTTTTTTTCCTTCTAGGTTATCTTCTTAGCATAAACGGAACTATGAGTGAC
Source organism: Capsicum chinense (assembly GCA_026120095.1). NCBI lineage: Eukaryota > Viridiplantae > Streptophyta > Magnoliopsida > Solanales > Solanaceae > Capsicum > Capsicum chinense. The sequence goes on along the minus strand of JAPEIP010002289.1, from coordinate 65,407 downwards.
AATGCTACTCAATCCAGGTCTTTCGATTATCTATTAATGATGAAGATAAAATCAATGACGTTGGTCGTTCAAGTTCCATTAGTATAAAACCTACCCATGGAAATGGTGTATTTCATGTCACAAGCATTATGTTGCACATGTTACAAAAGAAGGGACTTTTTAGAGGGAAAGCTTATGAGGACTCCAATATTCATTTGAAGAATTTTATAGAGATGTGTGCACTATTTGATATTTCACACATAACCCAAGAGTTGATCCATCTAGGACTTTTCCTGTTCTTTCTAATGGGTGCGCAGCTATTGTGTCTCTGTTCTCTTCCAGCCGGCTCCATTATTCTTGGGATAAACTCACTGAGGCCTTCCTTTATCGGTATTTCCCACCATCAAAAATTCTTCTATTGAGGGATGAGATCATCCACTTTAGGAAATTTAATTGAGAGCCTTTGTATGAATTATGGGAAACATTCAACGGAAAACTAGTGCAATGTCAAAACCATGAGGTCCCAGGGAAGATGTTTCTCCAAATCTTTTATCGAGCTCTTGATCCACTAAATAAAAACTGTGGTGGATAATGCGAAAGGAGGATCTCTTGTGAAGTTCCACTATCATACAACTATAAATTTTCTTGATGAGGCTAGCAAGCAAAACTGAGGGTGGCATACCTGACATACCAAAGTTCCTAAGAGTTTTCCTACTACATCGTTGGTGGACAAGGATCAAAGGAAACAAGATGAAGAAAGATAGAAGAATATTGCGAAGATGATGACTCAATTAGTGTTTTTGACCAAACATGTGATGGGTGAAGCCACAAAGGCAGTAAATGTCATAGCATCCAAGGCTTATGATGAAGAAGAGGTCAAGAGGCTCGTTGAGGAGATTCGGTAAATGAGAAATTATTTGGGGGGTTCCCTCCCCGCCTATCAAAGGCAAAGTGGAATCATGAGTAAACGGACCATGAATGTAACCATGATAGGAGGGATACAAATGATAAGTATATCGTGTATGTTCCCTTTCATGATCGAGCACAAAACAAAGATGGTAGCACCATCGAGCATGAAGAATACAAAGCCAAAGATGTCTTGGCAAAGATTATGATGAGAGTTGAAGGAACAAAAAAATGGTCCATAAAATGAAAGGTGATTTTTCCCAGATGTGGTATCCCAATATACCTCTATGCAATAATTGGAGACTCAAATTAGGCATATTTCCACCAAATTGAATGCTAGGAGAAATGGTGGTCTTCCTAGTGACACTATTTTAAACCCAACGAATGAAGCTCAAGTTTTAGCAATAGTCACTAGGAGTGGGAAGACCCTGGTGAACACTTGAAATAATATTTGGATAAAAATATTCCTATGGTTAAGTCAAAAGAAGTGACACCAAAATCTCAAGAAGAAGAGGAAAATGACAAGGAACTAGTGGAAGTTGACGAAGAGGTGGTGGAAAATTAGAAACCACAAAGTGATATGATTCCTACTATACAAGTACCTCCCCTATTCCCTCGAAGGATTCAAATAAAAGAGGAGGGTGATAAACTTAAGAAATAAAAATCCAATCTTAGAAACCACTCTATCAATATCCTATTGCTTGAAGCGATCGATGAGATCCCCGAATATGCTAAGCTTATGAAGAAGTTGATGTCAAAAAAATATCTCATCGAAGTTGACACGATTAAAGTCACCTACGGTTATAATGCTATCAAGAATAGCAAAATTTCAAAAATTAAAGAAGACCTCAAAGATTTTACCATCCCTTGCACTATTGGAACACATATGTTTTCGAAAGATCTATGCGACCTTAGTGTAAATGTAAACCTCAATCCTTTTGTCATTTACAAAAATCTTGGATTGGAAATCCCAACTCTAACATCTATGAGACATTTAATGGTGGATCAGTCTATCAAAAGTCCCGCTGAGATTTTGTTTGACATTCTAGTCAAAGTGGACAAATTTATCTCCGACGGACTTTTATGTTAAATAGTCAAATAGACCAAGAGGTTCCCATAATTCTTGGTCGACCTTTCTTAGAAAGTAGAAGAGCCATTATTGACTTAGAGTTGGGTGAAATAAGGTTTAGAGTTCATGATGATGAGGTCTCCTTTCGAGTATGCAAAACAAAGAAACAACCTATGGAACTTCAAGTGATATCATTGATTGATGTTGAAATCGAAGAAGTGAATAGGGGGTCCTTTGAGGACCCAACTTGAGAAAGAAGGAAGATGTCGTGCCACAACATAACTAAGTCGCTTTGTGGGAGGCAACCCAAAAATGCCATGAAAGTGTATCGTATCCTTTATTTTTATTTTTGTAGAGTAGATTTTTGTTTTGTCAATTATGTAACCTATGCATTTATGGCATTATAGTGTGTGTTGGATGATGTTGAGATGGACAAAGTGTAAAATTTTTTGATGTTGAACTAAATAAGGGAAATTCTATCCAAATGTGAAATAACTTGAACAGGGGAAAATAGGGGAGCACAAAGGCCCCCATTACCACGATCTTAGGATATTAGCCACGATAACGGTCATGTCCATGAAGGTGACCGTGATCAGGGAACACTGATCGTTATTGCAGTCACATCAGTCATATAACAATTTGAACCATCATTTCCTCCCAACAAACCCTTCTCAACATTCCTCTCGAATTGTACCCAGTTCTAGCCAAGTTGTGAGCATTCCATTAACATCCTTGCATCCCTCCTGCATTACTTATCCGGTATTTGCCTCGAATATATGCCTTAATTGTGGAAAATAAGCCATAGAATGCATGTTACTCGGAAGACTTGAAATTATGTCTTTCATGCTTAAATTCCTCATAAATTGTACTTGTTTGGTGATTTGCTGCTAGAATATGGTGTACAAATGAGTGGGGAAGTCTTGAGTACCCAAATTGTGTGTGAAATTGAGAAAAAATGAAGAGTGCACTCCAAGTTCTCGATAGGTTTCCCATATGAGTATTTACTAATGGATTTTGCATTCTAGGGGCATAATCAAGTAATTAGTTGTCTTATTCAACTCTTTTAGTGTAAAACCTTGTTATAGAACATGATTTTGGCTTCAGATTTGAATTTTTAAACGTTGAAAAATTGGGGTTAAATTGTTCTCAGATACCATGATCGCATCTCTATGTCCCGCGATTATGGTTACGTTGGCTGATTTTTTTCTTGTACCAAAAATTTTGCACTTCTAGTTTTTGTCCAGACACCACATCCAATGAGCTTTAGTGGACAACATAGCATAGTTTGTAAAAGAATATATCAATGATTCATGTTGTTGTTTTGTCTATAGTTTTTCAATAAAATCTCATGGAGAAATACAGCCACATCTGATTCATGGAACACGAGTGCCATACTCACTACAATGGTAGTTTTGTGAGAACAAAGTTGCTCCCGAATAGAGGAATATGCTTGGGGAATGTGCCGAAGAATCTTCCGGCATTTCATGATAATTTTGTGCACATAGGGTGGTGGTGTTTCACATTAAATCCTTGCACGGTTAATGATCTCTGACGACCCAATCGGGAGCCTTGTCATAATGGGAATCCCAAGTCTAACTGGGATCAGAGACCACCCCCGTTACCCATCTTGACCTCTAGCCGCATGCCCTGAGTTGGCTGAATTTTGAGCATATAACAAGATAGTGCAGCAGCTCACATGAAGACTTTGGGATAGGATAACAACTATGACTGGCCCAACTGGATAAAACAATCCCACACCAACTACCCAACCAAACCAAACCATTCCAAACATCATAAACCAAGACTTAACTAAGTAAGTTCCAAAATATAATATAATTAATCCCAACATAAAATATGATGGAACCATCAGAAATTATGTCCAACGATGTCATCACCCCATCTTATTCCAATTCCAAGGCTAAAACCAACACTTATCCCGCCCATTCCTACCCATAGAAATACCACAAAGCCTCTAACCAAAAGAGTAATAAAATTAGTTTGGGACATGCCCCCAACCATGGCCAAAAGAATTATCCAAAATAGAATCTAAGTGTCTAGAAATATCCATAATGTGAAATGGAGCCTTCCGAAAGGATGGAAGCTCACCAGTTCAGACCAAACACTGATCCCAGAGTCAATCACTATCTAGGAGGAGTAGAACAACCGGTTCCTGCATAGCATGGGTATACAGTCTCCAGTAGATGGGTTAGCAGGTGAACGCTAGATGATCTCACGATAAAGGATGAAATAATGTCATTTACAAAGCTAAGTAAGACCATCCATATATGTACGTATATATATATATATATGTATAACCATGCCGGGAAAGGGGACAAGGTTTAGCATTACATTAAAACTTTTACCTGAGCTGTGTTGTTGTCATCCTAAACAATCCACGGGCTATATAGGTTCATCTCCCCTTACTGAAAGGGTACCAGTGCATGTAACTGCACGAACAGAGAAGAAAACCTAGGATGATTAGTACAAACCCTAAATATAAAGTGTGACACCATGCACACGGTCACTAAGATCAACCTCACATTGGCAAATATGATTTACAACTTTTGTCCCATAGGACATCCACCATCCAGGACATTGATACACATCCCTGCATTATTGCTAAATTAAAACAATTATGAAGAAACCAACCAATCCATTTTCCATTTATTAACCAAGGCCATTTAGTTGCGGCATCGTCATACCAACAATACTTGCAACTACTATCCATAGCCAACCATATATAGGTTTGAGGGGACTTCCAAGTGCTTTTCCATTTACCATATTAAATGACTTGGGGGATTCCATGTACCCCACAAGCATAACCATTTAGCCATTTAGTTTTCCAAGGCATTTAAAGTATGCATAATTCCTTTACCAAGTTTTAAAACAAACAAGAGTTCCATTAAAAGTACCCAATGCAATGAAAACACTATTATAAGCATTTTGTCAAACACATTGGGGCATAATATTACCAAAACCAATTTCAACTACCATTAAACCATTCCCATGAAATAAAACCATCCAAACCACCATAAATGAACATAAAGCTTAATTAAAACCATGGAAAACCACAAAGAACCATTTAATATGAAAACCACCAATTCATATTTGAAAATAAAAATCATACAATAAATAATGTCATGAAAATATTCATAAAAACTGTGTTTCTAGATATAATTAACAATGAGAGAAGAGAACATGCCTTAAACCAAGATGATAATGGAAATATATCACCAAGAAAAGCGCAAAATTAATCCTCTAGTTTAAACCCTAGGTTTCCTTTCTCAAAAGATTTTGAGACAATTATAAAATGTTTTAGACGAGTTTCTAAGTGTTAATAAGTGGAATAATGGGATAAATAATCTCCCAAGTAAATTAGAAGTCGTTGGAATTTATTAGGATAAGTGGGGAAATGGCCAGAATACCCCTACATAAGTTGCAGAAAATCCCATCCAAGGGGTACTACTGACGCTTTCGAGTTGTACCCTTAAATACAATCAGAACCTTCCACTCATATCCTAGCCTCAACCTTTGGATCCATCACTGTCTAGCATACGACTCATCCAACTAAGTTGTATCCAAAGTATACAATTCGTACCCTTCATCTGTACCCCTAGAATAATAAACCTAAGGATGATTTAGGCAATGTCCATAATACAAGTCCGTGGTACGACTCGTACCCTGACTTACGGATCATGGTAAGCCACTTGTACTGAGATCCAACCTATGTTATAAAGTCTAAGATTATCTTATGAAACCAAATGATTCATAACCAGCAATATGAATCATACCCCTTAGTCATATCCATTTCATTGACAGAAATCTATCCTATCAACCAACACTGGTCAGCATGCCACAGGACCATACCATTAGTACCCCATCATACAGCTTATTCCCATGAGTTGTAATTGGTCTAGAGACTAGAATTTCAGGAAATTTTCTAACGTTCAAGAGCGAGGGTGTTATAGTCCTCCCCCTCCCCCACTAGGGATATTCAACCCTAAATGACGAATAAGGTAGGTGTAACCACCCACATAAGTCATTTCATTATCAAATATATTCCCATTATTTTAAAGAGTATGAAAACAAAGAGGCAAAGATATTAATCTCTCCTTTAACAAACTCAGAAAATAAATGTGTTAAAGTCACATACCTTCCGCATGAATCCCGAGAGAAGAAAATAAAAGTGGATATTTGGACTTCAGGTCCTCCTCCACCTCTCAAGTAGCCTCTTCCACCTTTTATTTCCGTCATAGAAACTTAACCAAGGCCACATACTTTGTCAACAACCGGCGAAACTACCTATCCAAGTTCTTAACCATAATTTCCTCATAAGACAAAGGATCTGGGATACCTAATCCTGCTAAAGGAACAACCGAAGATGGATCACCAATGCACTTCCTCAACATGGAAACATAAATGATTGGATGAACAAAGCTCAAGTAAGAAAGCAACTCCAGCTCATAAGAAACATCATCAACTCTTCACAAAATCTCAAAAGGTTCAATATACTGGGGACTGAGCTTCCCCTTCTTTCCAAACCACATTACTCCCACATGAGAGATGCCTTAAGAAAAACCTTATCCCCAGCGTCAAACTCTAAGTCTGTATACCTAACATTTGTATAGGACTTTTGAAAACTTTGGGCAGCCTTAAGCCTATCCCTAATCACCTTTACCTTCTCCAAAGCTTGGTAAACCAAATCGGGAACAAATATCTCCACCTCCATATATCAAACTAACCAATAAGAGATCTACACCTCATACCATACAATGCCTCAAAAGGATCCATACTAATACTATAATGATAGATATTATTGTAAGCAAACACTACCAAAGGTAGATGTCTCACCCAATTGCTACCATAATTAATAACACAAGCCCAAAGCATATCTTCCAAGGTCTGAATTGTCCTCTCCACTTGCCCATCCATCTATGGGTCAAAAGCTATATTTAGACTAACCTTAGTTCCCAACCCTTTCTCACAAGATCGCCAAAAGTGAGATGTAAATTGTGTTCCACGATCACAAATGATGAAAATAGGCACCCCATGCCGCTTCACAATCTCCTGAAGATAGAACTTCTCATAATCCTCTATCGAGAAGGTAGTCCACACTGGGAAAAAGTGGGCAGACATTGTCATCGTATCCATGATAACTGAAATCAAATCATATTAATTTTGAGACCAAGGAAGACCGGTAACGAAATCCATATTAATCAGTTCCAATTTCTATTTAGGAAAATTAATTTCTTCATATAACCCTTATTGACTCGTGTGCACAACCTTAACCACTTGACACACCATGCACTTTGCAGCAAAAATAGCCACGTCCTTTTTCACGCCATTCCACTAATAGATCTTCTTGATAGCATCATACATCTTAGTCGAGTCGAGATGAACAACATAATGCAATTCATGTGCCTTATCCAAAATCCTTTGTCACAATCTTTCGATATCAGGAATACACAACGTCCCTTAGTACTGTAAAGTACAATCACCACGGATCTCAAACACCATTCCCTTTTGCCCAACAACATCACTCTTGATTTTCATCAAGATAAGATCTAGCACTTGATTCTTTTTAATATCTGCACCAAGAGATGATCGAACCACTTTCGGTACCATTATACCTTATTCTTGGAGTCCAAGAGAAGAACTTCAAGATTAGCTAAGCGGTGAATATCCTTCACCTATTTCCTCTTTTCTTTCTCCACATGAGTATAACTCTATATGGATAACCTACTAAGAGCATTAGCAATGATGTTAGCTTAACCTGGGTGGTGGTGAAGACTCATATCAATTTCTTTGAGAAGCTCAAGCCATCTCCTATTCCTGAGATTAAGATCTTTTTGAGTGCGCACATTCTGTAGACTCTTATGATCAGAAAAGATATCCACGTGAACACCATAAAAATAATGCTGCCATATTTTCAAACCAAATAGAACTGCCAAAATCTCCAAATATTAAGTAGGATAGTTTTTCTCATGCATTTTCAACTGTCTAGAAGTATAGGAAATCACTTTCCTATGCTGCATCAACATACAACCAAGCACTACCTAAGATGCATTGAAATAAACCACGAACCCATCATTGGCTTTCAACAAAGTCAGAATTTGAGCTGAAGTTAGCTCATTTTTAAAATTCTCGAAACTCCCTTCATAATCATCCGATCAAGAAAACTTGACCTTCTTCTGAGTCAACTTAGTCAAATGAGTGGTTATCAATGAAAATCATTCCACAAACCTCCTGTAATACCTGGCTAAACCCAAAAAGCTCCAAATGTTAGATAGATTCATGGGTCTAGAAAACCTCTTCACCACAACAACCTTTTGTGGATCCATCATTATCCCCTCACTAGAAAGAATATAACCCAAGAAAGTTACAAAATTCAACCAAAACTCATATTTAGAGAACTTGGCATACAATAACTATTCCTTTAAGGTCTGCAATACCATTTGGAGGTGATTTGAATAATCCACCTCAATTTTCAAATAAACCAAAATGTCATCAATAAAGACAATAGCGAATAGATCTGAATACTAAGAAAAAACCTAATTCATCATATCCATATATGTCTTTGGAGCATTAGTCAACCCAAATGACATTACCAAACACTCAAAGTGCCCATAGCGAGTATAAAAAGTCATCTTAGGGATATCCCCTCCCTAATCTTTAGCTAATGGTACCCAGACCGAAGATCTATCTTAGAAAAGAACTTGCCACCTTACAACTGGTTAAACAGATCATCTATTCTTGGAAAAGGATATTTGCTCTTGACCGTCACCTTGTTCAACATCTTATAGTCAATGCATATCTAAAGGGAACCATCATTCTTGCACACAAACAACACTAGTGCACCATATAGAGATATTCTAGGATGAATAAAACCCATATACAAAAGATCCTTAAGTTTCTCCTTGAGTTCCCTCAACTCAGATAGAGCCATTCAATACAGAAGAATAGAAATTTGATGAGTGTCTGAAACTAGATCAATACTAAACTCAATTCCTCTATCCAGAGGTACATCAAGAAGGTCATTCCAAACATCGATGAAAACTCATTAACCACTAAAACTGACTTAAAAAAAGGACCTTCTGAGCTAGAATCTTTAATCCAGACCATATGATAAAGACATCATTTTAAGATTAACCTCCGAGCTCTAAGATAAGAAATAAATCTCCCTCTTCGAGCTAAAGAACCACCCTCCCATTCTATAACTAGCTTACCAGGGAAACTAAAGATAACCCTACGGGTCTGACAATCGAAAGACGTGTAATAAGAGTATAACTAATCTATACCTAGAATAACATCATAACCCACCTTACCCAACTAAAATAGATCCACCAAGTTCTTCTTACCACTAAAGTATCGCACCCCCCCCAATAGACTCTCTTAGAAATAATTGAGTCACCTACTAGGGTAGAAATAGAAAAAGGATCTAAAATAACTTCTAGATCAAAACCAAATAATAGTCACATAAGGAGTCATAAAGGAAAGAGTGGACCCCAGATCAAGCAAATAATAAATGTCATGAGAGAAAAGATGTAATGTACTAGTAATGACATCAGGTGATGCCTCAAATTCCTATTGAGAAACCAAAAATACAACCTATTATGACCAATGCTAGAACCAGGAACAATAATAGAAGTAAATGCAATGCCACCAGGTGTGGAGCAGAAAAGAATGCCATAAGAATCTTATTCTTACCCATAGCAACCTTATTGACGGGATAATCCCTGAGTTGATGCCCTTTCTGTCCTAACTTGAAGTATTTGTCCCTTTTTTCATCACAATAACCCAGATGAGGATGACTATAGAACCGATAAAGAAGACATGATGAAATTGACTTACCTCTGCTTGTCTTAGATTGAGCACCTTGTGCCCATAAATTTTTACCACCTTGATAACACCTGTTGCCCACCTGGTAAGGAGCACTAGCGGAATACAAGGAACAAGAACTCTCCTACTTCTTATTCTAATATTTTCCATTTTCTGAACAACCCTAAGACTGATCACCTCCCTAGTTAGAAAACCTGCTCTTCTTACCTGTTCTATCTCTAAACTCTTCCTATTTTCTCTTCTTATTCTCTACCTGCTATATATGAATAGTCAATCTAGAGATACACATAACTTTAATTAGCAAGGTAGTCTTCCTTATAAATATCAAATCCTGACTCATCCCAAAAGCAAACTTCCTCATTCTTGACTGCATGTTGGCCACTAAATTATGATCATACCTTGACAATTGGTGAAACTTCAAGGCATATTCTTTGAAAAACATACTCCCCTGCTTGAGGTTCACAAACTTTTCAATCATTGCTTCCCTAAACTCTTGGGGAAAGAAACTATCTAAGAATGCCATAGAAAATATATCCCAAAAGATAGATTTTTATATATCACACCTATCCCTATCCCACTCTTTATACAACTATCACACTCTTTATACCACTGATATGCAACATTTTTCAGTTGATAAGCTGCAAAGTTTATCCCCTCTATATTGGTAGCTTGCATCACTCGAAGTATATTTTCTATTTCTTCCAAGAACTATGGGCTCCCCTCCACCTTTACTCAAGAAAAAGTGAGAAGATGCATCTTCATAAATTATCCAACCTTTGTGGCCTCAATAGAAAAAACACCAGTCGCACCCTACTCATCCTAAGAAGTAGCCATTTGAGCAATAACATCAATAGACTGATAAAATATCACATTAGTCACCTCACCTTGAAGAGTACTAGTGCAACCAGTAGAACTCTGGAATTATTAGGGATAGGACCATGAGATCAGATATGACCCTAGAAGTAGGAGACACCCTTCCAGCATTACCCCCAGGATAGAAGAATTTTTTTTATTCTAGATCTCGAAGGCATGATCTGAAAAAAAAATAAACAAGCATTAGAGAAGATCCCAGGACTGAGACTACAAGCTTAAAAATAAAATACAAAGAAAGCAGGACATTCCTAAATGCCTTGTAGTCTCTCCATTATGAGTGTGGCGCACTATATACCCCTAAAAGAGATTCTACTCAACAAGCTTTGTGGACTCTTAATTGAGCACAAACCTAGGCTCTGATACCAACTTTATATAAACCAACTGAGGGCCTTATAGTAATAGGCATCCCAAATCCAACTTTGATTAGAGACCATCATCGTTACCTAACCCACCCTCCAGTCTCCTGCCCTAAGTTGGCTGAATTTCGAGCATATAAAAAGATAGTGTAACAGCTCACATGAAGCCTATGGGTTAGGATCACAACCATGACTGGCCTACCTAAGTCCAACTACCCTACACCAACTACCCAATTGTACCAAACCATTCCAAAGGCCATAACTAAATAAGTTCCAAAACATAATATAACTAATTTAAAAACAAAGTATGATAGAACTATGGTATATTATGTCTAATGATGTCAGACCACCAGCTTATTCCAATGTCAAGGATGACACCAATACCGATATTTCCTATTCTAACCCATAGCGGCACCACAAGGCATCTAACCAAAAGAGTAATTAAATTCGGTTGGGACATGCCTCTAATTATGGCCAAAGCCAATATCTATAATAGAATAAAAGTGTCTAGAAATATCCATAACATGAAATAGAGCATTTGGAAAGAAAGGAAGCCCACCACTTTATTCCAAATATTGTTCCCTAAGTGAATCACTATGTAGGAGGAGTAGAATGGTCAGTTCCTGCATAGCGTAGGTATAAAGCCACCAGTAGATGGGTTAGCGGGTGAACGCTAGCATGATCTTAGGATAAGGATAAAATAATGTCATTTATAAAGCTAAGTAAAACCATCCATATGGACACAACTATAATTATATATATATATATATAACCATGTCAGGAAATGGGACCAAGTTTAGAATTCCATTAGAACTTTGACCTAGGTTGTGTAGCTTTGTCATCTTAAACCACCTACGGGTTATATGGGTTCAACTTCCCCTACTGAAAGAGCTCCAGTGTGTAGCCGCATAACTAGGGAAGTTAAGCTGGGATGAATAGTCATCCCCCAATTATAAAGTGTGACACCACGCACAGGGTCACCAAGACCAACCTCACATCGGCAAATATAAGTTTTCAGTTTTGGTACCCCCGTTACGACACATCTCGTTATTATTTTCCAATTAAAATAATTATTAAGCACCTCATGAATCCATTTACCATTTATTAACCATGGCTATTTATTGGTGGTATCATTATACCGATCATACTTACAAGTACTATTCATAGAAAACCATATATAGGTTTAAGGGGACTTTCAAGTGCCCTTCTATTTACCACATTAAACTACTTAAGGGATTAAATGTACCCCACAAGCATAACCATTTAGCGATTTACATTTCCAAGAAATTTAAACCATGCTTTATTCCTTTACCAAGTTTTAAAACAATCAAGAGTTCCACTAAAAGTACTCAATGAAATGAAAACATTATTCTAGGCATTTTTTCAAATGCATTAGGGGAATAATATAACCAAAACCAATTTTTATTACCATTAAACCATTCCCATGAAATTCAATTACCCAATACTATCATTAATGCACATAAAAGCATAATTAAAATTATGTAAATCGTAACCAACCATTTAATACCAAAACCCCCACTTTACATTTGAAAATCAATATTATACGATCTAGAAGTCATGAAAACATTCAAAAAAACTAAATTCTTCTAGATAGAATTAAAAATGAGGATAGAGAACATGTCTTAAAAAAATATTATGATGGAAAGAGATCAGCAAGACTAGCCTCAAATTTATCCTCTAGTTGAAGTCCTAGCTTCCCTTGCCCAAAAAAAGCTTTTAAGAGAATTATAGAGTGTTGTAGAAGAGTTTCTAAGTGTTAATAAATAGAATAATAAGGTAAATAACCTAATAAGTAGGTTAGAAGTTGTGGGACATTATTAGGATAAGTGGGGAATTATCCAAAACACCCCCACTTAAGTTGCACAAAATTCAGTCCTAGGGGTACGACATACCTTCACAAGTCGTACCCTCTATAACGATTGGTATCCTCTACTTTTATCCAAGCCTCAACCTTCGAATCCAACACTATACAATATATGACTCATCCAACCAAGTTATATCCAAAGCATAAAATCCATACCCTTTATTCGTACTCCTGGTAGAATAAACCCAATAATAATTTAGACACGATACACTATATGAGTCCATGGTAAGACTCATACCCTGGATTATGGCTCATGGTGGCCACTTAGACTATGATCTAAATGAAGTAACCAATTCTAAGATTAATTTGAGGAACAAAATGATCCATACCAAACAACATGACTCATATCCCTAAGTCATATCTAATCTAGTAAACAAAATCCATCCCACCAACAAATAATGGTAATCATACATTAGGATCATACCATTCATACCCTATATTACAACTTGTTCTTATGAGTCATATTAGGTCCAGATACTAAAATTCCAGGAAATTTTCTAAGGGTTAAAGCGCATGGTGTTATATGAGCAATGGGTTTATGAATTCTACACCAACCTTAGCATAGTGTCTTTCTCGGATCCATCCAATATGACTATCAACATCTGGGAAAAAGTGGTGTACCTTAGGGAAAGGCAAATCAATGTTATCTATGGGCTCCTAAATGTAGACATGGGTGAGTTTGAAGAAAAATGGTGCGAATCGCAAAGTTGGTTCGTCGAAAGACTATGCCCCGAGAAGGAAGTTTCATGGGCGGCAACCAAGATTAAAATCAACATGAATAACTTCACTACCAATGCTTGGATATTATTAAACATCATATGTAATTGAGTCTCATATTGCACCCATATGAAAGTAGTTCGATATTTGCGATCTTGTACGATTTCTTGCATTTTAGACGGCATTTCTTTAGATTTTGGTTAGCTCATAGTTTCTTCAATGAAATTCTTCAAGAACCAAGGTTGGACGCATCTCTTATTTCTCTCTTTGATTATTGAGATTTGTAGGAGAGCTAGGGTTGATGAATACTATGGAGATACTTGGGTGCGCCCTGGCACTTCTATCTATTCTTTGAGAATTTGAGAAGAGGGAACACTAAGCAAAAACAAGAAAAAGAAGATCGATTTAGCTAAGTTAACATTTGAGGAGCTTGGGTCTTGTAGGACATCAACCATAGGGTATATTAAGGATATTGGACTTGATAATGTATCCATAAAGGAGTTTTGTTAGGTCTACCCCAGGGGTTGGAAGAGCCCTCTACCACCCATCATTCGTATGTATCCCGATATAATTATTAGGAGTATCGATAAGACCATAAAAAATAAAGAGATACTATTTCTAGGCTTTAGAGAGCCTATTCATCATTGGCAGAGCCATATCATGATCTTTAAATTTCATATAAGAAGATGGTAAAAATATAGAAGAAGAGAGATGAGTTCTTTAAGAATATGTGGAAGGGGTTAAAGGCCCTATGTAAGGTCCTACAACCCCATGATAGACTCCCTTTCTCCTGAGTAGAGAGTGAATATGAGGTATAAGCCGAGGGATCCGATCCTAAAAAGTCGATGTGATGTAAAGTCTACATACATGAGAAGATCTTAATGCGGTTTAGGGAGAACCCTTATATCTTCTTATGCTTTATTGTTTATCCAATAAGGACACTGCTAGCTACTTATTGGGGGTGCATTTCTTCACATCCATTTGATTTAGGCATGTACTATTTATATTTCTAGATGTTCTTATGTTTATTTGGATGATTTTTAGTTTTATTTTGGTTACAATATTTGGGTGGTCGGATGGTTCCCACATTTTCAAAGATTAATCATATTCTTTTATTCTTAGATTTTTGCATTATCTTTATTTTGTTTCTGATGATATCTGATGAGCATTTTCCTATTATAGATTAAATGACGATATTCTTAAGGGAAAATCATTGTGATTGGGTTTTCAACCCTAAATATAGGGAAATTCTGAGTACCTGTAGCATCGAGGTCATAATTTTAAAGGAAATCTAAGTACCTATGGTGTTTTTGGATTTGATATCGCACGAGTACCTAAGGTAAAGTCTGAGTAACAACATGATTTACCCATGTAAAAGCCAAAATATTTGACGAAGGCTTATGTTGGTACCATAGTAGTAAATTTTGTGTGGTGCTAGTGTAAAGTAAACATCCCCCTCCATCAAAAAAAATTTCATAACTAATTTAGGGAACAGACGTAAGAAACCTTGTATCGACACTTTTCACTTTTTGTGACTCTAAAATTTTTGGCATGTAAAAAATAGTAGATACTGCATTTTTGTCTCTAGCTAAAGAGGCAGTTGAGCCTCCTTGGAAAATTTGCAAGCCATGTGTGGTGAGATTTTTTGTTAAAATCTCATGTGTACTTGTACCATACATAACTTTCCCCATTAGTCTCTTAAGGATAATTTTGTTTGTACTTGGTTGGGGAGATAATTTTAGACCATCTTTATGACATTGGAAGTCCACTTTAGCTTAAGAAGCCTACCCTTGAATAGTTGATATACCTAGTCACCCACTTTGAGCCTTTATACATTTCTATGGAAAACAAATTGCATGACATGAGCTTTTAAATTTTATCGCTCTTTTGAATCCTACCATCCTTGAACTTAAAATTACAACTTGAGGCTAAAATCCTAAGTTGGGGGTGGTGATGATTTAATGTGGTAACTCTAGGTCATGAAGTTGTAAGTTAGTGCCTATGATCTTAAGTATTGAGAACAAATAAATAAGAAAAAAGAAAAGGATCCAACAAAGGAAAGAGAAGCACCAAGGGTGCAAGAAAAAAAAAGAAAATGGGTGATCCAAGGAAATAAAAAGTAGGCACATTAGTAAAGATTAATATCAAAATAAGTGGCCCATGATAAAAATTTGGATGGAATTGTGTGATGTAGATATTTAAAAAGGGTTGATCTATGCTGTCCTAAAAGATATCCCACCCTACCCCAATCCTACGTTACAAGCTCAAAAGGACCTTTGCTATTTCCAAACAAGTATTTTCATAGTAGTGGCAATTTAAAATAGGGGCAATCCTAGGGCATGGGACTTGTTAGCATCAAGTATTCTTGGGAGAGAGAGTTTAAACTTAAATTTCTTTTTACATAACTGACTAGTTGGTGTGTGGAATTTTATTTCTTGTGAGGAGGAATGTAAGAAAGTTGAGCTGGGTGATTTTATCATCTTTTGAAAAATGAGGAAAAAATAAGTATAATGTAGTTGAGGTCAAAGTTGATTAACTTCTAAAGTATTGGTGATCGTTGCATAGTTGCTCTTTGAAGTCTGTTCCATCGATGAATGTTGCATTTAATGTTGAAGGGTGTCATGAAAAGATTTGCCCATGTTTGAAGAGCTACTTATGGTAGTAACTAAGCTTGAAGTCATTGTGATCATTGAGTCATCTAATTTGGGCATAAATATACATTGTCTCATGGTAAGAGGTTGTGTTGTTTGAACACAAGAAAATGTATAAGTTAGGGGTGTAGATGAGTTGTGAATTTACCACTCATTTGCACTCAACCTTTTTTCACATTACCATATTTTTAATGAATAAGTGATACATACTTGTGATTAAATGCACTAATATCCACATTTTGCAGGCACACAGGTGATGAGAAAAAAATATGTGGATGTGAGTTGAAAAAGATCAAAAAAAGGAAAGATGCGTTGTTTGAAGGCTTAAAGCAAAAGAAAGCCTTAGTTACTGCAATTTTGGTCTGAGGACCGTAGTTACGGTCAGTCAAAATAAGTGAACACACCAAGAATGTAAGGTATTGAGCATAATTTCAATAACCGCAGTAGCAGTAGCTGCAATCGCAGAAAATCTGGTACGATCGTAGCTACATAATTTTAAGCCTAGGAGCAGTTTTGTAATTTTAAGCATCCCACCCCAAATCCCTTAAAAGGCTGAAACTTTTTCCCATTTTCTGTATTCTAGACACTAATAATATTTTGAATTTGATGTTGAAACACTAAATTAGGCAATAATTGTAATTTGGCTTGGAGACTTTGAATTTATTAATTTCATGAAGAATGGATGATTTTCACAATCTTTATAGTATACTTTCTCTCTTTTATCATAAGTATCTAAATTTCATTGTCTTGCGATTATATTGAACTAAGGTGCAATTAGTTGTTGATTGTGATGTATTTGTGTATATGCTAGTTAGTTGATGATGGGTTCTACTATTATTTAATTATTTTGGTTGGGATTTCAGGGTGAAAGCTCCAAATACTCCAAATAGGTTTATGGATGAAAACCACAAACTTATGAAAGCTCAAACCATCCTTGAAATAGGGGTTTGGGTGAAATTTTGGAACCCACATCATCCTTGAAAGAGGGATGTGGTAACCAAGGTAATACTAGATAATTATTGGGTTTAGTTTGATAATTCTAACTATCTTAGACATAAGAGTGATTATGAAGTTGACTAGATCTTAGGTATTTTACCAGAAATAGGGATACCTAATTGAGGTGATTGGTGAATAAAATTAACCCACTTGTTAGGTATCTAAAAGGTTCAATAAGTAAAATTCTTGAGGTTTGGTTCACAATCTAGCCTCGAGGATCCTAGGCCTAGATTACATATAGTTAAAAACTAGTATGTACCCCAAATCTACACAAACCCATACCAAATTTTCCCTTAGGTAGACATAATCCAAAGATTCTCTTTTTATCGAAATTAAAATTATTGTTGTTTATTCTGTGGAATTGAGTTACTATTAAGACACACACTCTGCTAAAACCAAAACCCACAATTTTAAAGCATGTTTTTTTTACTTTACTTTCACTTTAGGTGTTTTCTTAATAAGTATTAAAACCTATAAGACTAGAACTCTAATTTTCACTTCTTGCTGATTTGACCTCAACAAAATATGAGATATTGACAACAACCATCCTCTTCCAAATTGCATGGTATAGGTGAGTGTTATTAGACACCCCAGGAGATCAAGTTTACTGTGTGGAAATGAGAAGTGATCAACATGGATTTTGTTATGGGTCTTCTGCAGTCTCGTTGTAAGTTTTATTCAATTTGGGTCATCATAAATAGGATGACTGAGTTTTCTCATTTCTCTCTTATAAGGACTAATTATTATGCTGAGGATTATGCAAAGTTATTCTTGTAGGAATTCATCAAATTGTATGGTGCTCCAATTTGTATTATATCTGATCGAGGTATGTAGTTCTAGTCTCACTTTTGGAATTCTTTTCAAAAAAATTTCGGACTAAGGGGGACCTTAGCTCCATTTTCCATCCTTAGATGGATGTGAAAGTAGAGAGGACCATCTTTGGGTTTCTGTGATTGACTCTGGTGGTTGTTGGGTTAATCACTTGCCCTCATTGAGTTTGCTTATAATATTAGGTATCATTCCAGTATTAAGATGGCTCCATTAGAGGCTTTGTATAGGTAGGAGATATCATTCTCCTATTAGGTTGCTCGAAGATAGTAAGGCTGAGTTTTTTGGTCCTGATTTGGTTAGTCTGACCTTGGAGAAGGTGAAGGTAATAAGGAATAGGATTAAGACTACCTAAAGTCACCAAAAGTACTATGGGATTGTGAGGCAAAGAGATCTAGAGTTTGAAGTTGGAGATTGGGTTTTCTTAAAGGTGTCTCCCATTAAGAGAGTGATATTGTTTTGTAAGAAGGGAAAACTTAGTCCCTGCTATGTTGGCCCTTACTTAATTTTGAGAAGAGTGGGATATATGGCCTATGACTTGTAATTTCCTTCTAGCTTGGGTTCCATTCATCTAGTGTTTCATGTTTTAGTGTTGAAAAAGTGTGTTGCTGATTTGTCATTAATTGTTCCCTTGGAGAAAGAGTGTTTTGGATTCTTTGTCTTATGAGGAAGTCCTAGGGGAAATCTTGGACCGACAGATCCAGTGATTACGGACCAAAGATATGACTTCAGTAAAGGACCTTTGTAGGAATCATAAGGTTAATGAAATTATTTTGGAAGAGAACAGGACATAAACTCAAAATACCCATTCTTGTTCCTTGTTCCAGATAATTATGCTTAAGGTATGTGTCTTTCTTAATATCTTTTTTTTTTGACTTTGTTAAAGAAACTTATGGTTTTCTTGGAATTTATATTTTATTTTTTTATTAATGGTAAATGTAATTGTGTTCTATGCTAAATAATGCTAATATACACTTTGTCTCATCATTTGGGAAAGAACGATCCTACGAGGGTGGCGGAGAAGGTAACACCTTAGAATTTTACTCCTTGAAAACTCTGAGTTTTGAACTTACTATCCAACCTATGACTCACCATATGAGTCATAGGGTGTATTAATGATCATAGGACCCAATCGTGGGGTGTCCAGTGAAGACCCTAAGTTACTGCCTTGGTTACAACTGGGGGTCACGAGTTGTAAAGTGTCTATACGAATTACTTAGGATTTCTCATAGCCTAACTAGTAAAGGTGTCTAATGTTTTTATCTTTCCTATGATCTTACCTCAGGAGTCATAAGGTCTGAATATGAGTCGTAGGGTATGACTCATTGTTAGACCACTGTTGGAGCCTATGAATACTGTCCATCCAAACACTCAATGTCCTGAGTCGTAGGATAACCCTACGAGTTGTATGGTCAACCCTAACAACTAGGCCATAGATTTTAGTCTTTTTATTAAGGGCACTTTGTATATTTCCCTCATTCCGCACTTAGACCCATATACATAAAACACTATAAAGGGGTTATTTTAAAAACTATAACATACCAAAAACTCTCTTTCCTCTCTCAAATTACCCATTCAAACACAAGGTTAGGGTTTCAATAAATTGCTTATCTAGGGCTATAAGGGTGATTTTTTTTTCAAATTTCTTGGTGATTAAGGCATGTATCTCGCTCCCTAAACATGTGTTTTAATTATGTCATGCATTGGTTTATTATTTACA
Organism: Capsicum chinense; assembly: GCA_026120095.1. Lineage (NCBI taxonomy): Eukaryota > Viridiplantae > Streptophyta > Magnoliopsida > Solanales > Solanaceae > Capsicum > Capsicum chinense. Next base: position 45,588 of record JAPEIP010002289.1, on the reverse strand, counting down.
TGGTTTTAATGTAGGGTTTTGAATTGTTGAGGACTTTGGGTTTAAATTGTTTAAATTCTTTTCCTTTGATTATTGTGGATTTATTATGCATTGAATTGATGATTTATGCACTCATTAGGGTTCATTGCAGTGATGAATGAAATAGGGGTCCAAGGTTTCCCTAAATTTGTAAATAATAGAATTAGGAATACAAGGATTCCCCAAATTAATTAGATTATGGTATTAAAATTGTTGAGAACCTAAACCCACTTGCATAATTGGTTTTCGAATATGAATAATCAATTTGCTAGGCTTACTCTTACTAAACCTAATATATTTCATAAATGGCTCACAGATAAGAATAATCCTGAAAACCTTTGGGGTACAAGGATTACCTAAAGTGTATGATGTTTTTGAAAATCTTATGGGGTACAAGGAATCCACCAAGTTGATTTAAATAATGAAGTCTGGGGTACAAGGATTCCACAAGTTTTGGCTTAATGACATTCAATTGCAAGATATAGTTGGTGTGACGACACCTCTCAATAATGTCTTATTGATTAACTCCTCAGACTAGTGGATGTGTTATATGCTAAATTTTTTAATTAGGCTTAAAGAAGGTTTTGTAGCTAGAGGTGAAGGTGGAGGTCCCTTGGGACTAATACCAGAAACACACATTTTTCGACGTGAGGGATAGTCTAGATGATTGTGTGCTTATGTCACACTATATGTATATTTCTATCTTGGATGGCGTAGGGTACAAGAAATCCCAGGCCTTCTATGGTATCTCTAGTTCGTGCATCTAACAAACACTTAGGCCTGACCATAGGTTGATAGCTGAACCCGTATAGCCCTTGGGTTGTTATTAGGATGGTCAAGCTACATTATTTTAGTTAATGTTTTTATTCATCCTACGCCTTCTTCTATATCCCAACATATATATATATATATATGCATTGGATTTGACTAATTTTTGAACTTTGGATTATGGTATTAATTTACCAGTTATCCTGAGTTACATGCTAGGGCTCAAACCATAACTTTCTTTGGATGTTGTATCCCCATGTGATGTAGGACATAGAGACAGTTCTACTTTTTCTATGCTGTTATATGATATTGGGGTGACAATAATTGACTTGAAGTGGTGATCTTCCATACTTTTGAGGACCTCAGTTCATGTTTTGGTTTCCTTATATCATAGACTTTGTTTCAAACTTGTTTTTGGCAATGATCAGGGGCATGTCCCGGCTAGATTGGTTTTGGTTATTAGAAGGCTTTGTGGACAGTATGGATTGGGTATGCTTTTTTGTATATCATTGGTTTCCCTTGAGCTTATCTTTTCTATTTAGTTATATGTTTGAAATTCGTTTTCTTCTAGGTTAATATGATTTTTTTGACTTGGCAAAGTGGGTTGTTTTAGTTCTAGGGAAGACTTAGATACCCGTCATAGATAGTCCTTTGTTAGTTCATGACATCAGTGGAAATGAGTCATTGTCTCTTCCTAGGAGTCATTGGCTAGACACAGCATCTCTCCAGAAAAAATTAGCTTCAATATACTTTCTCAGATGCTAAAAGTAGTTTGTCACAATGACACATAGACTGACCCTACACTTTATTACTAACCTCATCTCCACTAGGCTCTAATATGTATACCTTCTGGACCTTTGATGAATTTGTTAGAACGATTCCTCCCTACAACTCTTAGTCAATCCCTATGAGTCGTAGACAACTTCTACTTTATTCCACTTCTCAAAATTTTTTGTTGTTCTCTTGGTGACTTGGGCTACAAGTCGTATAGTAACCTAATGACTCATACTTTAGATTGTAACTGCACTTTTAGGAACTTTTTCTTCTTATTTTATTAAACTTTACTTCCAACCCTATTTTCCTGCAACATAAACACAAACGCACATCATATCTAACAAAATGACCTAAGTTCTGGCATATTTTAATAGTTTTAATCATCGAAAGTGATATGAAACCATGGAACATCAATTGTGAGCCAATGGGTATTATTTCTCATTTTTAGTATAGGAGGATTATGTTGAGGGGTTGTAACTCTTATCTCAATTATATTGTGATATTAATGTGGAGATATTGTTGCTTAAATCTATTCTTATAGTTTGTGAGTTTTATAATGTTCTCTCAATCAATCTACCTAGTTTTCCTCTTGAGTTTGATATTGAGTTTGTTATTGATCTTTAGTCGGGCACTCGACTTGTTTCTATGGCACCTTACCGTATAGTTCCTGCAGAGCTTAAAGATTTGATTACTCTACTTCAGTATCTTCTTGGAAAGGATTTTATTAGATCAAGTATGTTTCTTAGGGAGTCCAGTGTTATTTGTGAAGAAGAATTATGGCACCATTTGTATGTGTAATGATTATAGGTAGTTTATTAAGGTAAGGGTGATGAACCGATTCCCTATGCCTCTCATTAATGATTTGATTGACTAGCTTTAAGGAGTAGTATTATCTTTAGGGAATAGTGTTGTTTTTTAAGATTAAATTTAGGTATGGTTACCATCAGTTGAGGATTTGGGTTAAGGATATCCCTAAGACAGCCTTTAGGACACATTATGGACATTATGAATTTCTAGTAATGTCTTTTGAGTTGACCAATGCCTCAACTATGTTTAAGGATCTGATGAATCATGATTTCAGAACTTATTTAGATTACTTTGCGACTTTGTTCATCAATGGCATCATTATGAATTCAAGGATTTTAGAGGAGCATATGTAGAAATTAAGGAGCATATATAGAAATTAAGGATTGTGCTCTAGACTTTGAGAGATCATATGTTGTTTGCCATTGTCTCCAAGTGTGAGTTTTGGCTTGTGTATGTGACATTCCTTGGGATGTGGTGTCTAAGGATATGATTATAGTAGACTTTGCAAATATTAAGGATATTAGTGATTGGGATAGGTCTACTTCCCCCACTAAGGTTCATAGTTGTATTAGTTTGGCTGATTACTATAGAAGGCTCACTGAGAATTTTTCTACCATTGTAGAACTAATGACGAGATTTACTTGGAAGGAGGATTCCTTATAATGGTTCAAGGAGTGTAAGCTGAGCTTCGAAAATATCAAGGAACTTTAGATCCTATCTTGGATCATTCTATTAAGAGTGAGGGATTCGCATTGTATTGTGTTACTTCTGGTGTCAGTTTGGGTTAGTGTGTTCATGCAGTAGGGCCGACTTATTGTTTAAGAATCAAGGCAGCTAAAAGGTGCATGAGCACAACTGCCCCACTTATGATCTGGAGTTGGTGGCGATAATTTTTGCATTGAAGATTTGGAGGCATTATGATTAAGGTGTGCATTATGAGAACTTCACAGATCATCATAGTTTTTAGCACCTTTTGAACCAGAGAGAGCTTAATTCTAGGTAGTGTTGATGGATGGAGTTTCTTAAGTATTATGACATGTTTATTTTGTATCAACTGGGAAAGGCAAATGCGGTAGAGGATGTCTTGAGTCAAAATACATTGAGCATGAGTATCTTGGCTTCTACTTCTATTTCCCATGGATCGATTGCACGAGACATTCTATAATGAACCGAGGTGAGGCCCTGGCTGTAACGAGCATCCCAAACAATGAAGGACCGAGCAATCTTCTAAATCTGGTAATCAAGCACAATATTCATATAATATTAGAAAATTTGTGGAAATAAAAGTAAATGGAATCATAGTCATACTCTGAAATCTGTTCAACAATGCAAAAATAGGTTTATCAACATTTAAACAACATCTTTCTCAGTCTGCAAAATTTCTACTTCACATAACATCAATAACTATCTAAAACCTGAGACAAAGACCCTAGAGAACTAAAACCAAAGTAAAAAAGATGTGTCTAAAAATAGATATGCATTCTAGAATAAGAAGGCTCGCGAGTGTAAACTTTACTTCTATCTGAAAGCTCAACGAATTAGCAGGACCTCTAGACTGAGCCTCAGACCCTAGAAGGTAGGGGTTCAATACAGTTGTTCTAGTACGCAGAGAAAATCCAAAATAATAATCTTTTTATTCAACATATAAGAGAGACATTTAAAATAGTTCATAAATATATCATAAGGTAAGAATCACATGGGTAAATTTAAAAGATTCTATAAAATCATCTGAACTCTGTGACACTCTTTATTTTACTTTTGCGCTAGGTGGTATACCCTACAACTCTGAAATTCCATGAGCTATATGGAATCTGCCATTAACTCGGTAGTCAAGGCTAACTCGGCAGTCAAGGTCCCAACCCATGTTTACTGGAAGGGCCAGAGTCTCTGCCTCTACTATGCCACAAGGTCATCACCAGCGTACAATAATAATATAATTGTATCTGCAAAATATGGCTTCAGGCTAAGAGTTACTTAAAATCAAGCCTTCTTTGGGTAACCACCTAACCCCCTTTAAGCGCATTTTTAACTCTTTAAAATATTTCATTCTCCAAACTAAAAATCTGAAAAACTCTATCTCTGTAATGACATACATTTACATGGTATCACCATACCATTGACTTGCAATTTGCTTCTTTGAGCCATTAATAGTGCATTATAATCTCTATTTTCAAAACATAAGGTTTGGGACCACCATATCAATAAATCAATTCAAAGAACTCTTTCTTAAAACTCATGTAAACAATGCAAGAAACTCTCTTTTTAAATATTTAAATTACTCAAGGTTGTCATATCAAAGTTCTCAATCACATACAATTCTTACTCTTTAACACAAGAACATAATTATATCAAGAAACTCTCTCTCATAATCTCTAAATCATGTTCAAATACTATGATATTCATAAAACCATTTTTAAACCATAAATCATGCATTTCAAACCATTCATAATAAGATCATAAACTTAAATTCATCACAAGAGAGGAACATCATAATTTGTGCTCTCAAACAAATCTTAAATCTCAATTTTCATCCATATACATATACGTAAAAATCGATTTAAAGGGGAAATGACCTAAAGGCCAAAACAACAATGTCATTAAAACACTCATGATCCATAATAAAAACATAGATTCCAAAACTCCTTTATAATTTCATGCTTGATAATCTTTAAATCATATTCAAGTAGTTCAACAAGCCCATGTAGTTTTAGGATAAATCCTACATACCTTAGATTAATTAGTTTGAAAGATGGAGCCCGGATCTTGATCCGTTTCTTGGAATTCTTGATCTTAGGAATGAGTTCTTCAATCTTTGGGGGAGGAGTTAGGGTTTTGATTTTTGAGAGGAAAAATGAAAAATAAGCAATTTTGGCTTCTTGGATCTGAAATTCTATGTTATAGATGGATTTTGGGTGAGAGAAAATGACCATGATGCCCCTAGACCGATTAGAAACTCAAATAATATGTAAAACAGCCTTATATACATCTATGGTTTCATGTTGATGCAATCTTGATGCGACACATCATGATCACGTTTGCTTACTGCCTCACATGGAAAAAGCCATAACTTTTTGTTCGGTTGTTGGATTTTGGAAAAATTAGTATCGTTGGAAAGATAAATAAATTATAAAAGATTTGGTGGGTCTTGATCATAAAAATTCTATGTGTATCATGAGTTATATAAGTCCAAAGTAGACCCTTGTAGAATCGAATATCCCATTTTGGATGAATGAATAGTTCTTAGCTCAACTTTGCTTTAGGCCATTTTGATGAACATTTTTCACCTCATAATCAATTCATATACTATGAGAAACATCATGACACCTGAATCTAATACTAATACATGGAATTACATCTTACGCACATAGGAACGTTGGTTCAATTTCTAGCTGAAAAAATGTGAGGTATTACACATTTAGACCTTAGCCAACTTGATGGTGGCACTTGATGTTTCAGACACTAAGAGGATTTTTGCTTATTTGGAGGACAGGTATTCACTATTTAAGTTGATTTCGAGTTAACAGTTCGTAGAAAAGAGACTTTGCATCATCCATGATCAGGTATTGAGTGGTGAGTCCAAGTCGGCCACCATAGATTCTGAGGGTGTCTTGAGATTTAATAGCCATATTAATGTTTTAAAGGTTTATGAATTTATTATATTGATTTTTCATGAGGATCATAGCTCCAAACATTCTATTCACCTAAGTATAACTAGGATTTGAGATAGCATTATTGGCGTAGTGGTCTTAAGAGAGATGTTGTGGACTTTGTAGCTTATTTCCTATGTTTTCAGTAGGTGAAGGACAAGTATCAAAGACTTTATGTCTTGACTCAAAGATTTCCCATTCCCAAGTGGATATGGGAAGGGATTATCAGGGACTTTGTCAGTGCTTTCCCTCCCACTTCCTGTGGTTCTGATAATATTTGTGTCATTGTGGATTGGTTGACCTTTTTATCATCTTTTATTCCTATTCGCATGTCCTTCAGTGCTGAGAGGTTAGCGTATATCTACATAGTGAGATAGTTTATTTGGATAGTGTGCCTATATCTATCATTTTAGATTGGAATTTAGTGTTCACTTCTAGTTTTTGGAGAGATTTTTAGAAGGAGTTGGGTACTAAGCCAGATCTTAGTAAAGCCTTCATTTATCAAACCAATAGGTAGTTAGAACAAACTATTTAGGTTCTCAGGATATGCTCAGATTCTATGTTATGGATTTTAGATGTCTGTGGGAGCAACAGCCTTGATAGAGTTTGCATATAATAATAGTTGTCATTCAAGTATTGAGATGGTTCTTCTTAAGGATTTGTTTTGTAGATGATGTCGTTCTCCAATATGATGGTTTAAGATATTTGATTTTAATCTTTGGGATACTAACTTTAGAAGTAGTTAGATACAGTCTGGATAATTCAAGACAGGTTGAGGCCAGCTCAGAGTAGGTAGAAAGCTAATGCAAATTATAGACTCCATACCTCGAGATTTGGATTTGGTGATTGGGTATTCCTTCAAGTACCACCTATGAAGGGTGTAATGAGGTTTCGAAGGAAAGGAAAGATAAGTCCCAGATATATTAGAACTTTTAAGATTTTTTGCACAATTGGTGAGGTGGGTTATGAGTTAGCCTAAACCCTAAATTTTATTATTTCCATCAGATTTTCCTTGATTTTATTTATGGTGATACATCTAGACCTTTCTTATGTACTTAGATGGGACTTATTTAAGTTGGATGAGAGATTGACCTTCGTGGAAGAGCTTGTTCTTATTTTTTCTAGTGACATTAGAAGGTTTTGTACTAGAGAGATTCTAGTGCTTAAGGTTCAGTAGAGGAACGACCTAGTAGAGGAGGCTACATTGGAGATAGATAGTGTGATGCGGACCCAATATCCCCACTTTTTGATGCATCAGGTATATCTTAATCCTTTATATTTGCGAATAAAACGTTTTTAAGTAGTGGATATTATAATGACGCTCTATGTCATTTTCTATATTTCAACTGATTTTTGTTGTTTAGAGCTTTCCTATAGATTATCAGCCATTTATGAATTTTTTGAATAGACAAATAAATTACCGTGCAGTTCATTAGATTTTTAGAGCCAATTGCTTGTTTTAAAGCCTTTGTTGGTTCAAATTGTCTACCGGGAAAAAAATTCAGTTAGATGACCTCGTATACCAATTTGAACAATTCAAATATCATTTAAATGTTGATTTTAGGTTAGGAAGTCCCTTGGTTTGGGTCTTGAGGCTCCCAAACTTATTTTGGACTATTGGCCAATAGTTAAGAAAAATGGCAAGTAGGTGTGGTCTTGGCATTTTGTTGAAATGACCTCAATAGAAATTCAAACTATGCCATTGAGACTAGAATGTCAAATTTGATAGGGTATTATAGTTTATTTGCATTTATGGTATTCTAGATTAATTCTTAGGGGTTGGTGGAGACTTGAAAATTTCTGTCTCAGCTAGTGATGGTACGGTATTCTAGATTAATTCTTAGGGGTTGGTGGAGACTTGAAAATTTCTAAGTCTCAGCTAGTGATGGTGCATCGCTTAAGCTCCCACGAAGTTGTATAAGAGAATGCCCCTAAAGGGGCTTAGTAGTCACTTAAGCGGCCTAGTATTTCTTAGATGGTATCACTTAACTGATACCTTTTACGCTTAAGAGGTGTTTGAGTTGACACACTATGTCTCTAAAGAGATATTATGTTACTTAAGCGGTGATCACCTAATTGGCCTAGAGTTCTTTTAAGAGATACCTGTGTACCTGGGAAGGGTATAAATACACCATTTAGCATGATTTTCTTAATTTTTCATCCATTCTCTAGAATAGTGAACACTAAAAAGTGAGAAAACTTAGGATAATCATTTGTGGATGATTTTACAGCTTGGGTGAAGTTAATTTGTGTTTTTCTTCTTCAATATTGCGGAAATCATCTGTTAATTGCATCATAGAATCCTTCAACTTTTTCTAATATCCTTACAATCTCGGTGGATTGATTGTCGAACCATTATAGCTCAAAATTCACCCATTTTGAGGGTAAATGTTCCTTGAGCATAAAGGGATATAGAATTGGTTTCGAAACTGTGATTTTGTAGATGGCTCACATATAGGATTTTTTCATCCTTTTAAAACCGAAGAACTATAATTCAATATAGGTATCATTGTTATTATTTTTATTAGTAAGTTGTTATTTTGATAGAGTGGCATCTTGTGGAAGCTTCTCAAAAGGAGAAATTGGTGGTTTAGAAGATTCTTTGGAGTTTTCTTCAGCATACAGGTAAGATAGGTTTAACCTCTTTATCGATTGAGTTATTTTGTAGTATGATTATGATATTATGGTAAATATGGGGTGGGATTTATGTATTGAAGGTATGACTAAAAATATTTGGATTAGTTGGACTATTTAGGCTATCTTGAAATCGTAACTTAGGAATAATTAACTTAGTTGTTCATGTTTTAGGGAAAATAACTATCTTAGGGCTAATTATGGATTATTTAACATCTAGAAATGAATTTATATACCTTAGCCTAGTCTGGGGTTGAATTTTTCTAAAAATGGATTTTAGGGATTAGAAATAGGGGTCTCCATCCCACCTTAGACCAAGACTTGTGTTAGATATTGAAGACTTATTTACACATGATATACCCTTATTTATGACTCTTTTGGGAGTTTGAGGAGATGGAATTCTTTTTTATTAAGCTAGTCTTTTAGTTGAGAGCTAGTTCTACTTTTTGGTAAATATCTTTTGGGATATTGTAATAATTTAGTAATATGGCTTATGGATATAGGCTATTGGCATGGTTTGTTGATATGGTCTATTTATATGAATTTCGGTTCAAGTCCAGTAGTTGATAATGATAATGATATATATATTTTGGTTTAAGTCTAGAAATTGATGATGATAATGATATATGAGTTTAGTCTCATGCTCAATAATTGATGATCATATTGATACTATGAGTTTCGATTCAAGTCTTGCAAATGATGTTATGATGCTGATACTACTAAGGATGTATTGATGATGATGTCATTGACTTTAGTCCATTTTCCACCAAGTTAACCTATTGGTTATAGTTCTAGGAAGCATTTTGGAATACCTGCTAGAAAGATAATGTTGGTGCCATCATGACTCATAAATCGAGTTGTGACATAAACCTTGTTAAAATGTAAATCTAAAAGTGGAATTTGGGGTTTTGGCACAGAAGGCCTAACTTGGTATTTTCTCAATTTAAACACTAATTTCAACTTGTTTTCACTTGGTTTTTATTTAATAAGTTCCTTTAATCATGGAAAATATATTTTTAGACCAAAATTCTAGGTTTATTCTTCATTTTTGAAAATCCATTTAGGTGGTTCATTTTGACCTCAACCCAGAAATGGACAATATGGGTATTGTTGGCTTTTTTTAATGCAATATTTTTGTTTTTAGTTGATTCTGAATTTGTTTGTGACATGAAGAATTGGTGTAGAAGGCTTGTTTTTACTAGTATGACTTAACTTTCTTCAGACTGGGTTGGGTAGTTAATACTGATATAAAATTCATGCTAAGGGTGTGGGAACCAATCATGGAAGTGACTTTATAATTGTGTTGTCCTCGTGTGGAGGCCTTTATTGTTGATATTTAATGGCTTTGAGATATAACTGTCTATGTTTGATCTTGTGGAGTTTTATATGTTGTAGTTGGCCTTTTGTATGTATATATATTGGTTGTATATTTTTCATGAAAAATCCTAAAAATAAAAATTATGTGGTAACGATGGAAATTTGTGTATATTTACTCTATTGGCTTATGGACTATATTGGATTCATGGATAGTTGGTATAGTGAGTGGATTTTTTTTTCACTTGGTTTGTATATTGATTGGACTAATAAATTATCATTATCGTTGGTTGTGATCCATACATCCTCATATCATATACATTCATGAAATATTTGGTACACATGTATTCTTGTGCTTCTTTCTTGTATTTGTGTATGGTATATTTGTATATTGTAGAACTGGTAGTGGAGACAGTGTGGCCTACCATTTGGGATAATTTTTATTGTAGGTGAAGTAACCATAGTGTGCATTTTATATGCTTTATTATCTACTTTTTTTAGTCAGCCTATGGTCCTATTGAGTACAAGTGGATCATACTCTCCCCTACTGTGACCTTTTAGTGCAGATCTAAGTATTAGTGTGACACACAGTAGCTAATTCGGGAGGCATCTTAGTTATATTCGAGGTATCAAATAAACTATTCTTTTAGGGTTGTTCTACTACCTCTTCCTATCCATTTCATGTCTTGCTTTGTATTCTAAGATATATTTTGATCCTTTTTTGATTTTCTATTGTATCTTTGATACTCGACATGTATTTTATGGTTCTTACACTATAATAATAGGTTTTAGGAAATTATGTGGCATCATTGGTTTTGTATTTTAGATGTTATAATGTGTGTGTGGTTCGAATCTATTTTAGGGGTTTTGCCATGGATTTTCATATTGACTTTTGTTTTTTTATATTAGTTTGGGTGATTGACTAACTTATCAAGACTTTTCGGGATATGTGCTATCATGACGCTATGTTTTTAGGTCGCGATAGTGATATTTTGTAGTAAGGGACATTCTGCAATTTCTTCTTAAACCTCAACCATGTCTCATATAACACTCCCAATGTAGTTGCCTAAAGATATAAATCTCATCTTTAAATTGAAGAATTTTGGAAGGTGGGAAAAATCTATCTAACTCAGTCCTTAACTCATTCCAAGAAGGGATCAATCCACTTGGCAATTCTACTAACTCTAATGTGGCCACTCCCATCAGAGAGAAAGGAAATAACTACATTCTAATCACCTCTTGGCTCACTCCTAGTAGATTATAGGAATTGCAAATTCCTACAAAGCTTACTTACATCAGTAGAGAGAAGGCCTATAAACACCCTTCCCCCTTTAAGTTTAGCAACTATATCATAGTACAGGTGATGTCAAACTCTTTCCCCGATTAGTCATTTGAGATTAAACTGTGTTTTGTAAACATGATATGAAATCTTGATTTTAAATTGTAAGATGAAGTTGATTCCTTACTTGGACATGCAATTTGGACTTTTTGTGTTGTATATTTTTTCATAAACATAAAAACCTCATAAGTTGTAAAAATTATCAAAATTATCCAATTCTTTATAAAATCATACCAAATAAATTAAAATTTCTAAGAAAAGTATAATACACGATCACATATCTAGTGTAAAAATAGATATTTATTGAACATACTTTAGTTCAATAAGAAAAGGAAAAATGAACATGAGTTTGGTCAATGCCTAATAAATTTGGTTGGTAATGAACTTGGTAAATAAAAATAAATTTGGTGAATAATACATAATAAAGTAGGAGTTGGTTTGAAGTAATAATAAATTTAATGTTGGTGAGAATAATGGTTAACGGGATATAAATAGCTTAAAGAGTAATAATATGAATCATAAGTTTTATTATATATAAAATAAATAAATGTGAGGTTGTTTTCTTACAAAATATAAACTTACAGATCCATTTTTGTATTTTAAAGAATCCCAAATCATGATTTTTCGAGAATTTGGATTTTATCTTATGATATGAAATCATGAGATAAAATCGGATTTAGATTGCATGTCAAAATGCTGATTATCTCATGATTTCAAATCACAAGGTGAAATCGCATGTCCATATGCCTACTTAGTTCCTAGAGGAAATTTTGGTGGGATTATAGCATTTCTTGTTTTTCTTCTACATCATCATAATGAGGAAGATACTATTGTAGAGGTTGTTACCCCTATACCCTCTCTAACTTTCTCACTCAGTAAGTGCAGCTAAACGGTTTGCTTCAGCTTGTCTATCCCTTTCTTCCCAAGATGCTCGTTTGGTAAATTCTTGCCTAGCATTCTCCTCAACAATTAATTAATTAGTGATTTACTCTAAATTCTCCTGAAGCTCATGATGATGCATGGATGATTTAGGATTGACACATAACCAAATCTTTTATTATGAATTCCTTCACTCACCATACTTCTACTAGATCTCAAATCCCTCTCATGTTACTAGTGTGCATATTGGAAATACCAAAAAGGTAAAATCAAGAAGTAGAAACTAACTGTTTGACAAACATAATTAGTGAACTCTATAAGCGTACTTCCCAACAACGGTGCAAAATTTTGATGTCGCCAAAATACCCTTCTAAACAAAATATAAAATAGTCAGTAATCAAAAATAGAACTCAGCTAGGTTAGGGTCTATCACGTAGGGAATAGGTTGAAATATCTACCAAGATGTCTGTCTTAAGTGATTAGTAAATAATTTTCAATAAAAAAGGCAATTTTTGTAAAGAAACATTCCAATAGTAACAAATATTGATTTCATTGGATTTATAATAAATGGACGTGAGACACTAGGACTGTGTTCCCCATGAATTCATAACTATGCATGTTGTTTGTACCAACAATCAATTTTATTACATTGCATGGAAAATGATAATATAGGTTCATCTAAATGTTTCTTGAACCTAATTAGATAAGCATCACTTTACCCTTTTGGTCTCCAAGTGTGTTACTTCTAACTCTTATTTTTATCTAACTCTACTTACTAAGGCTAAAGTTATTAGTTGAAGGTTAATTACTGCAAGTCTCTATTGTTATTTTATTTTTCTAATCTGAATTTCTCCCTCGAGAAAGTCTAGAATCGAGGAAAGTTCTTAACGACTTTAACAATTTAGAAAATAATAATAATAATAAAGATAACAATACATGCATGCACACCGGTCTAGAATTTGAAAGCACTTGGCCTAATTTGTTAATTCATCATTGTTCCCCAAATCCTAGTTGTGGTATTTATCTACTCATAATTGTGGTGATTAGATCCAGATTCAGTATAGAATACATGATGAAAGCACATACAATAATCAAGTAGCTAATTGGAAGACTTGTGGATGGACAATGGAATGAAGAACAAATCAAATTATGGAATTAATGAAAAAGGTATGATAATGTACATTCAAAGTAAGTTAGAAAATACTCAAAATTTTTATCAAAAATAAAACCTATAGGATGTAATTATAGATATAAATAATCCAATCCTAGTCTAACTAGGAAAACTTGATGGCTACAAGTCTGATAAGTCACAGAAAAGCATCACGACTCATGGGTCTTCTTTCAGTGACTCAAACAGAAAATATCCCTACTAACCTACAAATCATTCCATGACTTATGGTCCTTACAAAAGATTCATATGCATGTTCATACTACATAACTTTCAATTCTTCCATCCTTCAGATATTCTTCCCGCAACTCTTTATAAGACTTGTCCACGAGGTTCATGAGTCGTGGGAGGTCTCGTACCTCATATATTAAATTTTATATTCTTAGTTAGGTTCCTTACAAGTTCCATTAGGAGTCAAGAATAGGCTATAGTCATTGTACCAACATCTTCTACGTCTCGGTATATTTTTTAACCTTTTTTTCATATGTGCTTTTGGTCCCTGTATTCCTATAAAACTAACAAATGCACATCATACATATATAAATCTAAATAAGAAAGCACAAATATACTTTATTTTATGCATTAAAATTGTTGTAAACTCATGGAATATCTGTAGGCTAAGAAGAAATATCAAATTATGAGGTATTAGGAGAATGGGTAATGCTTGTTAGTAAGAGTTTAAGTTATAGTCTAATGGCTAAAATGTTTAGAGAAAACTGATAGTAGTATCTTGGAAGGAAGTAAAATCAATGATTCATGTATATAGATATAGTCTTTTAAAGAAGTTTAGCATTCAAGTGTGTAGTGATACCCTGAACAATCATGTAAAATGACAATAGTTCAGTTTAGAGGATTTATCTGAGGTGGATTTATGCACCTCAGAGTTGTAATCGAAGCTTATTTGGATTTTTTGAGGATTTCATGTGTTATTAATGTGTTAATAATTATATAAATAAGCATCTAAGTGTCAAAGTACTTGATCACAATGTTTATGGTGTTTTTCAAACAAGTTAGGATTGAAAGTTCTCACTCAGAGTTCAGACGAGAAAACTAGTGTTACTAGCTTGAGCTAGGCGTTATTCTAATTGAGTTCGATGAATTCTAGTGCGTGTGATGAGTTACTAATGGTATGATTGTGTAATTTTTTCCGTACCAAACTCTTTATAGTGTTTTTGGTTCAATTGAAACAAGCCAAGAGTCAAAACAAAGTTTAAGATAAAAAAGGGCAAAACTAGTATTCTTAGCTTAAGTTTCTAATTCACCGTCTTGGATGTTATGTTGTTTTGAATTCTAATTCATGGTGCTTGAGTTTGTAGGATACTTTGTGATTTTACTATGATGATATATGCATGATACGCGCACTGTAAATCAAGTGTAAACAACACCACAAGGTTTAGAATGGATGGACAAAAGCATGGGACAAGATTTGATGCAAAACGGATACCTTGGATGTCCATGGCCTGTCGCGGACACAATACAATTATATGGGACGTGTGACATAATAGGGAGCTTAATAAGGGACCGAAAATATTATGTCTCTAATATTAGGGTGCGTTGCACACTATAGGAACTGCGATACGTGGTGCGACGTGGGCCAATGCCAAAATTGGCAAGAATTGTCCTCTTTTAAATAGGACAATTGAACTTGATGCAAAACACCATGTAGGACTTGTAAACTTTGATGGGGGATGGAAAATACTTACATTATGTTTTTTATTACTTTAATTTAGTTTGTTAATGTATTTTATCATGTATTCATCTATCCTGATTGCAATTATGTCCATGAGAGGTGAAAAGCCCCTTTTCTGAGATTTCAGCCAAGAACATGATTACTATTCCTTTGAATTCACTTCATTTTTTTTATTTATAATATTTTGTTGTTTATTTATCCTTCTTATCACTATTTTAAGTATTTTCAACCATTAGAATACATCCATTGTCATCCAGATTTTGATGGAAGTGGGTGGACGGGACCTTTATTATATGAGGTAAATACTAACCTATTTGTGGAGCAGACACAAGAATTTCAGCCACAAGAATTTCTTGATACTGACATTAAGAAGCTGAATATATGTGTGTGTGTGTGTTGTGGACGATGTCAATTTTTAAGTGGGATTAGTTTTGACTCATTCAAAGCACTTTTCAATATTATGTTCAAATGATAACATATCTATGTAGTCATCTAAAATAGTTGAAGAGCGTGAATATGAGGAACAACAATCCTATATTCTTAAATTTTCACTAGACAAGCAACAAAGAAACATACCTAACTTTAATTCCAAGTGGTTTACCAAGCACCATACATTACTTAGTTCCTTCATCTTTGCGTCAACACCCTAAGAAAGAAGCAAAAAGATAGATGCATGGTTGGGGGTAAAATTCTTTTCCTTAAGGTGGAGGGAAAAAGTTAATGTAAGGTTATGGCACGATAGTAAATCAGTCGTTGCTTGGGAGGCAACCTAAGTTCAGGTAGGTACTTTACTTTATGCATTTTTGGTTTTTTTTACTTCACATAGTTTTTTTTTTGAATCACGGTTGATGGGAAGTCTGAGTACCAGAAAACCTAAGCTAAAGATTTTGACTAAGACTGAGTGTAGGCTCCCTAGACCTTCTTAATGTGTAAAGAAGATACAAGCTAGTCCTAGAGGCCTTAGGGAGTATTTCTATCTCTGCTTTTTAGTATACTTTAGGATTTTTTAGATTTTTAAGTGTGAGGTGGAGAAATTCCTAGTTTTAAGAGTAAATTTTAGAATTGTTGATTTATGTAACTAAGATAGTCTTCTTTATGCTACGTGTGATTGCATGATGCAAATGGATTTTAAATTTAAAGAGAATGTTGATTGTATAATTACTATTTTAGAGACTCCTACACTTTACCTTGTGACTCATGTACGTTGTTGTCTTAATGATTAATTTATGCTATTTTTGTGTAGAGAGTCTATAATAACCCTACTTGAGTTGAGCATGTTCTATGTGTGTGTGAGGTATTTGTATATTTCTTATTACATTTAATACTAGAACTTGCCTTGTGCGTGTGTAAAATAAAATAAAGAGTGTGGCTTTGGGAAATGATATAGGTATTTATTTGATAGCCATGTTTATACCCTTTTTCTTACCTACCAGTGTTCATAATCCTAGCTAACCCCATTGAGCCTTTAGCTTATTATTTGGTAGCCTCATATATATCTTGAATCCCCTTCTTTCTTTTACCTTTATTTGATCCAAAGCTCCTAAGCGCGTTAGTGGATATTTAATTAAGTAGTTTGAAATTAAAGTAGGGAAAAGGTAAAATTATAGCCCCAAAGTAATAGTTATTGGTGTATACAATTGATGTATTATGGTTGGGAGTAAAAGAAATTTATGCTAAAAATTGAATTGTGAATTAATAGACAATACTCCCTCCTATATTCTATGTTAATGATCTTAATGAGATGGGGCAAAAAAAATATATGGGTATACAAAAGTGGTAGAAATTTGTTATTAGAGGTGAATTGAATGAAAAGTGTGATGTATTAAAGCGTTTAGGGAAGATAGTCACTATTCTTTTCCCAAATAGTTCCTACCCATCCCTTAGCCTACATTACAATCCTTAAAGACCTATTGGATTCTAAGTTTCATCATTCTAATATTATTGGAGTACTACACTAAGTGTAAACCTACGGTCCCTCTTGTGTACCTTGTGAATTCCTTGTGAGAAGGAGTGTAACCTTATTTTTATACCTATTCTGTGATAAATTGTATCTATGTGAGTGGTTATAGGTGACTCTCTTATGGTGAGGGCACATATTTGGTCATATTTGGTGATGTTTATGATGTCTTTGATTGAGAAATATGTATGAGTTTTCCAGCTTTGTGAGTCCATTCATGAGGCTAGAATATTTCTGAGTAGTATTCTTGAACTTCCAATTGCGTATAACATGCTAGTATATGGACTTGCATTCTTTTTAGTCATGGTAGTACTAGCTTCAGTGTATTTCTTATAGTAGAAGTGTGGAGTCTTCTCTGATTATTATGCTTATATTAAGGATGTTCTCGAGGATGAACAAGGCTTTAAGTGTGGGGTGATTATCTGAAGTTGGTTTATGCACCTAAGAGTTGTATTCCAAGCTTATTTAGCTATATTTTGAGGACTTTTTGTGTTATTATTGTGTTAATAATTATATAAATTAGTATATATGTGTTAAAGTACTTGATTACAATGTTTAAGGTGTTTTACAAATAAGTTAGGAGTAAAATTGGTCACTTACAGTTGAAATTTGAAAACTAGTGTACTAGTTTGAGCTAGGTGTTGTTCCTGTTGATTTCGAAGAATTCTAGAGTGTGTGATGAGTTACTAATGGTATTATTGTGTAATTACGTGTATAACAAAATTTTATAGCATTTGCTGTTCAATTCAAACAATCCAAGAGTCAAAACAATGTTTAAGATCAAAAGGGCCGAAACTAGTATTCTTAGCTTAAGTTTCTAGTTCACCGTCTAGGACCTTGTGTTGTTTTGAACTCTAATTCATGGTGTTTGATTCTATAGGATGCTTTTTGAGTTTATTGTGTTTATTTAGTGATGATACACAACAGGTATAACAAGTGTGAATAACACTACAAGGCTTAGAATTGATGGACAAAAGTACGGGACAAGACTTGACGTTAAATGGAAACCTTGGATGTCCATGGCGCGCGAACCCAAGACACTGGTATGGGGATATATCCATATACACTGAAGTTCCTAAGTAACATAAATCAGTTCTTTTCCATGACTAATTTTCATAGCATATCCTAGGTACTTTGATGAGTGGAGCGACTTGGACCCATGTCAAAATTAACATGAATTTTCCTCCTATAAATAGGGCAATTGAACTTCATGGAAAACACCTTGGAAGACTTGGAAACTTAGAGGGTGGATGTAAAACACTTAATTTAGGGTTTTTATTCTTTTATTTTAGTTTTTTAATTTATTTATCATTTATTCATCTATCGTGATTACAGTTATGTCCATGAGCGACTAAAAGCCCCTTTTCCGAGGTTAAGGCCAAGAACATGATTACTATTGCTTTGAATTGACTTTTTTTTTATCATATTTAGTTGTTTATATATCTTTTTATAACTATTATAAGGATTATAGACCCTTATAATACATCCACTATCATCTTGTGAGCGCAGAAAGAGGAACAAGAGGATAGAATGTGGGGTAAGTAGAGTAGGATTATAATCTTCAATAGAATGAATTAATAATTTGAACTTAAGATATGAATATAACTAAGTGACCTATTTGGTTCACTATGTAATGAAATATAAACGCATTTAACTTAGTTCTCACATCCCCGCTCAATAATAGAGTTGTGTGCCCAAGTTAGATAAGTTATTAGAGGCTCAAAAAACCATGATCATAATATCAACCACGTAAATCATCAGCATAGATAAGTAACTTAATAAATTGAAGTTCAATGGAATAGTTGGATTGTTCGAAGAGCCTTAACCCTAGATTTCTCTATATTCACTGTTTAAGACCTTTACTTTTCTGCATTGTTTACTTTACTCTTAGTTTAAAACTCTCAAACTCTCTCGACAATGCTTGCACTAAAAATGGTAAACTAAAATTGGTTAAGTTTTTAACACGTCTTTGACGGATCGATATTCAACTTTAATTAAGGCCATTGTATTACTTGGTTATACCACATACACTTGCATGTGCGCTTGGGCGCAACAATAATATTGAAGAAGTATGTAGACTTAGATTAGTGGATTTGATCTAAATATGAGATGATAGGGTGATGATCCAAGTTAGGTTTAAGGATTCTAGTAGTAATGCTAGTGAATTCCAGAATAGCGCTATGGGAGAAAAATACTTGACCCATTATGATCTTAGTATATTTTTTGTACTTCAACTATTAAAACATTCTACTCATTCATTGCATATCAGTTGTATGATCATAAATCATATTCGTGCACTTCATACAAATGTGTTATTACCGTTGGGGGTTTTACCACACAGTGAAGGAGGGAGTCCCTCAAAGTCAATCACTGGAAATAGAACAGTAAAGAAATTATAAGGAGTTGGAAAAATAATGGCAAAGCAAGAGAGTAAAAACATAAGATTTTTTTATGGAAACTCATGAAGCTAAAAAACATGGCTTGCTTAACAAGCACCTCAACTTCTACTATAATAAAACTCTTGATTATATCCATTAATGAACCTACCTCTAGGTTTCTTTTGCTTGTAATAGCTCTACTGTAAGCTCATCTTGATAAATCTACCAAGGACCCTCTCTACTGATTAACTCTAATCAATTTACAAACTTAGGTAACTCTGCGTAAGCACTCTTAAAATAAAACATTACTCTTATAATATGAGTAGTCGGATTACAAATCATTACACACTCAAGAACACTCACTACATCTGTATATTAAAGAATATAAGAACATGAGCTATGCTTGAGCATCATTGTAAGCTAGGTTTTTGCCTTTCTCTCTTTTTAGTACTCTTTTTTTTTATAACAGCCTGAGTTTTGACCCTTACAAAATTTCCTAGAATTCTTTTCTTTGGCCCTAATATTTATTATGGGTATGATGCATATGATAGGGTATGAGTGGTATGGTCCAGTCGTGTGATGACCAGTATTGGTTAAAGGAATGGATTTTGGTTGCTGAAATGGTACGACAGAGGGATACGAGTCGTATTGGTGGGTACGGATTGTGTTGTTCTTTAACTTAATATTAGAATTGGTTGCATAGGTTAAATATTTTTATGAGTAGGTCACCATAAGCCATAAGCTAGGGTATAAGGTATACCATCGACTCATATAGTGGATAGTATCTAAATCTTCCTTACGCTAATTTAGCTAAGGGTATGGATGATGGGTATTGATCGTATGCTTTGGATATGAATTGGTTGGATGAGTCATATACTACATAGTGTTGGATCCAAAGGTTCAGGCTAGGATATGAGTGGAGGGCACCAATCGTATCTAAAGGTATAACTCATAAGGGTTAGTTGTATCCCGTGATGGGATTTTCGTGTAACTTAAATGGGAGTATTTTGGACATTTCCCTACTTAACCTAATAATACCCCACGACTTTAACCTACTTGGGAGGTTATTTACCCTATTATTTTACTCATTAACACTTAGAAACTATTCTAAAACACTGTATAATTCTCTCAAGATCTTTTTGGTAAGAAAATGTAGGGTTTCAACTCGAGGATTGATTTGGGGCCTGACTTGGTGATTTTCTTCTATCATCATCTTTGTTTAAGGAATGTTCTCTTTCCTCATTATTAATTCTAACTAAAGGCATGGTTTTTATAAATGTTTTCATGATTTCATTGATTGTATGATTTTCGATTTCAAATATGGTTTTGGGGTTTTGATTTCACATGATTGGTTATGGTTTCCCATGGTTTTAATTATTCTTTTATATGCATCAATGGTGGTTTGGACAATTGGATTTCATAGGAATGGGTTAATGCTAATAAGAATTGATTTTTGTTATATTATAAACTAATGAGTTTGAAAAAATTCTTGTAGTAATGTTTTCATTGCATTGATTACTTTTAATAGAGCTCTTACTTCTTTTAAACTTGGTAAAGGAATTCTAGATGGTTTAAATAGTTCAAAAAGGATAAAGATGTAACACCCCAACATAGGATATGGAGTCCTATATCGGCAAAATACATGAGCGATACTGGGTATATAAGTAGGCAAGCCTTACTCCTTAGTGATACATTTAAAGCCGTGTAGGCCTAGACCCAGAGTGGACAATATCACTAGTAAGTTAGGCAGAGACATTGGTCTCTCGATCCTTCGTTGTTTGAGATGCCCGTCATGTCCAGGGCCTCAGCTCGGGTCGTGATAAAATTGTATCAAAGACACTCCTATGTCAGCTCTGTCGATATGTGCTAGAGTTCAAATGGAGTGTAGGCGAATTTTAGTAAGGTAGGATAAATCTTAGTCCTGAGTGTAGGCCCATTTGGTAGGGCAAACCTCAACGAGGATGCTGAGTCTATAAGAGGGGTGTATGTAACACCCCAACTTAGGATATAAAGTCCCACATTGACAAAACAGATAAGGGATGCTGGGTATAAAAGTAGGCAAGAATTACTCTATAGTGATGCATTTTAAATCCATGCAGGGCTAGGCCAAGAGTGGATAATATCAGTAGTGGGTTGGGCAGAGATAGGGGTTTCTTGGGCCTTCGTGGTTAGGGATGCCCGTCGCAGCCAGGGCCTCAGCTCGGGTCATTCCAAAAGGTTGATTTATTATGATTTTGAGGGTACATGGGAATTCCCTAACTGATTTAATTTGGTAAATGAAAGGGCACATAGAATCAATTAAACCTATAATGGGTTAGGTATGGACAAAACTTGCAAATATAATCAGTATGATGACACCACTACTAAATTTTCTTGGTTGATAAATGATAAATAGATTGGTTGGTTGCTTGGTAATGGTTTTAATTAGGTAATAATGGTGAAATGTATAGCAAAGCCATGGAAGCTGGAGGTCCCGAGGGGACAAAAACTAGAAAATCTTATTTTCCAATATTACATTTGGTCTTGATGACCGTGTGGATGATGTAACACTTTATATTATAGAGATGTACTAGTCATCCCAGGTTTTCTTCCCTAGTCGTGCCATTTTATGCACTGAGGCCCATTTAGTATGGGGAGCAGAGCCCATATATCCCCTAGGTGGTTTAGGATGGCAAAGCTACATAACCCAGTTAAAGGTTTTAAATGCATTCTAAACTCGGTTCCCTCTTTAATGACATGGTTATATAATATATATGTATTGTTGTGTGCATATGGATGGTTTTACTTTGTTTTACAAATGGCATTATTTTATCCTCATCCTAAGATCATGCTAGCATTCACCCATAAAATAGTCTACTTGCAGTTGTATACCTATGATATGTTAGAATCGACCATTCTACTTCTCCAACAATATGATTGACTGGGGGATTAACATTTCAATTGAAGTGGTGAGCTTTCATCTTTCCAGAAGGCTTCATTTCATGTAATTAATATTTTTATCCCTTCTGATTTGTTTATAGATATTGCTTTTTGCTATGGTTGGGGGCATGTCCCAATCTGATATTCTTAATCTTTTGGTTAGAGGATTTGTGGTAATACTATGTGTTGTTATGTGCAGGACGATATTCATTGCGGCCTTGGCATTAGAATAAGCTGGTAGGCTGACATCATTGGACATAATTTATCAATGTTCCATCATACCTTATTTTGGGATTTATCATAATATATTTTTGAACTCACTTGGTTATAGCCTTATTTATGGCCTTTGTATTGGTATTGATATGGTTTGGTATGTTTGGATGATTGGTTTGGGGTGGTTAGACTTGATTAGGTCGGTCACGATTGTGATCCTATCCTAGATTCTTCATATAATCATTTATGCTATCTTGTTATATATTCAAAATTCAGCCTATCAAGGGTTGTGTGAGGGTATTGGGTTTGGTAATAGGGGGCGATGCCTAGTCTGGGGTGGAATTGGGAAGCCCATTATGACAAGACCCTAGTTTGGGTTGTGTTAAGTTGGTATCAAAACTTTAGGTTCATGGTAAATTAAGAGTCCAAAAATTTGTGTCAAGTAGAGTCTCTTTTAATGGTGTGTATCACACCACACTCATAAGAGAGAGCCTACAAGGCATTTAGGAATGTCACACTTTCTTGGTATTCTATTTTTAAACTTGCAGTCTTAGTTCTAGAATCCTTTCTAATCCTTATTTGTTTATTTTTTATATCATGCCCCATAGATCTGGAACACAAAAAAATTCTTTTGTCCCATCTGGGGATAATGCTGAAGGGGTATGTCCTACTTTTGGAGTTCATCTTTAATATTAGGGTCCTATCCCTAATGGTTATGGAGTTCCACCAGTTGCTACTGGTCCTCCTCAAGGCGAGGTGACTAAGGTAGAATTTTGTTAGTCTATTCATGTTATTGCTCAGATGGTTGCTGCTCAGTCTGAGCGGGGTACAACTGGTGCTTTGTCTACTAAGGCCACAAGGGTTGGCCAATTTATAAAGATGGATCCTCCCATTTATTCTAGAGTAAAGGTGGAGAGGGATCCTCAGGGCTTCTTGGATAAAATGAAAAATATATTTTGGGTGATACATGGTACCAATGGGATAGGGATAGGGGTGATGTGGAAGAATCTGTCTTGTGGGATACTTTTTCTAAGACCTCCTTAGATTTTTGTAATCCTTAAGAGTTGAGGGAAATAAAAATGGAGGATTTTGTGAACCTCAAAAAGGAGAGAATGTTTGTCAAGGAAAATTCCTTGAAGTTTCAATAGTTGTCAGGTGTTCTACTGATTTAGTGGTTGATATATAGGAGAGAATATGGAATTTTTCTTCTGGGTTGCATCGGGATTTGATCTTGGAGAGCAAAACTGCCTTGATGATAAAGATATGGACATGTATAGGTTGACTTTTCATATGCAGCAAATGGAGGTTAAAATGAGGAGACAGGTGAAGTTTGAACATATACAGGGTAAGAGGAGTAGGTTTTCTAATTAGGGAGGTGCTCAATGTCAGGATGGTCGGGCTGGTGGAAAATGACATAAAAAAGTGGGGGAGTTCTGGTTCCTTCTCTACTGCTGGTACTCCTTACCAGTCATGCGACAAATATCTTCAAGGTAGTGATAAGTTTGGGTACAGGGTTCCCTATCTCAGGCAAGTAGAGGTTAGATAGTTTCTTCATGCCCTCCTTATTGGTTTTATGGTTATCCTAATAGTGGCTCTTGCGATGAATGGAAAAATGCTTCAAATATGGCCAGGATGGCCATAGACTAACGGATTATCCGGTTAATAAGGTTGCTATAGGGGCGAATAAGATTCCTATGGCTTTATCTTTTACTCTTACACCTAGTGGCATGGCATCTGCTTCTATTATTGTTCCTAGTTCTAGTGTTGGTCAGAATAAGTTATATTATTTGGCCTCTTGACAGGAATCTGAGGCATCACCTAATGTCATTACTGGTATGTTACAACTTTTCTCTCATGATGTATATTATTTTCTTGATTGGGGTCTACTTTCTTTGATTTGACTCCTTATGTGTTTGTATCCTTTAATTTTGATCTGGAGGTTATTTTGGATCTTTTTTTGTTTCTAACCTGGTAGATGACTCGGTTATTTCTAAGAGATTCTATAGGGGTGTGGTATCTATTTGTGGCAAAAACACCATGGTAGACATGTTTTTATAGGGATAGACTCTGATGTCATTCTAGTATGGATTGGTTGTACTCTTGTTATGCATCCATGTATTGTTGAACCTGTAAGATTCTTTTAAGGTTCCCTGGTGATTCGGTTAAAGAATGGGAGGGTGGTTCTCTATCTCTTAGGGGGAGGTTTATTTGTTAACTTAGAGGTCAAAGGTTAATCTCTAAAGGTTGTCTTTATCACTTGCATCGGGTTAAAGATTCTAACTCGGAGGGTCTATTTTTTTATTTGATTGCAATAGTAAATGATTTTTTTGATGTTTTTCTAAATGATCTTCCTGGTGTTCCTCCAAATAGGGAAATTGAGTTTGGTATTGACCTACTTCCAAACACTCGTCCTATTTCTATTCCTCCGTACATAATGGCTCCGGCTAAGTTGAGGGAACTGAAGGAGAAATTTAAGGATCTTCTAGATAAGGGGTTTATTGGTCCTAGTGTATCTCTGTGAGGTTTGCGCAAGAATAATGGTTCCCTTTGGATGTGCATTGACTATAGGCAATTGAACAAGGTGATGGTTAAGAACAAGTATCCTCTTCCCAGGATAGATAATCTATTTGACTAGTTCTAAGTTGCCAAGTTCTTTTCCGAAATAGATCTCCAGTCTGGATATCATCATCTTAATATTAGGGTGGTTGATATCCCTAAGACGGCTTTTCATAGTCGATATGGGCACTTTGATTTTTTTAATTGTCATTTGGGTTGACTAATGATTCAGTGGCATTTCTGGACTTGATTAACAGGGTATTCTGGAAGTATTTGGATCTCTTTGTCATTGTATTTATTGATAAATTTTAGTTTATCTGAAGAGTGAGGTGGATCATGCAAATTATCTCTGTGGGGTGTTATAGACATTAAAAGAACAACAATTTTATGCCATGTTCTCTAAATTTAAATTTTGGTTGAACACTGTGAATTTCTTGAGTCATTATTTCTAGTGAGGGTATTATGGTGGATCTGCAAAAGTTATTTGTGGTGAAGATATGGCCTAGACCCATGACTCCATCCAATATTTTGAGCTTCTTGGGTTTAGCCGGGTATTGTAGGTGGTTTCTACAAACCTTTTCATTAATAACAACTCCTTTGACTAAGTTGACTTTGAAGAAGGTCAACTTTTCTTGGTTGGATGCTCTTGAAAGGAGTTTCGAGAAGTTGAACAATAAGCTAACTTTGGCTCCGATTCTGACTTTGTCGGAAGGTAATAATGGATTTATGGTTTAATATGATGCATCTCAAGTAAGTCTGGTTGTGTGTTGATACAGCATGGTAAGGTGATTGGCTATGCTTCAAGGTATTTGAATGTGCATGAGAGGAATCATCCTACTCATGATTTAAAGTTGTTGGTGGTTGTGTTTGCTTTAAAAATATAGCGGTATTATCTATATGGTATTCATGTGGACATCTTTTTATCATAAGATTCTACAATATGCTTTACTTAGAAAGATCTTAATCTCAGGTAGAGGATATGACTTGAGCTTCTCAAGGACTATGATATGAGTCTGCACTACCACCAAGGTAAATCTAACGTAGTTGTTGATACTCTTAGAAGGTTGTCCAAGGAGAGTTTTGGCTCATATGGAAAAAGGAAAGCGGGAATTGGTGAAGGATATTCACCGCTTGACTAATCTTGGAGTTCACCTCTTGGACTCCAAGGATGGAGCTATGATGGTGAAAGAAGTGGCTTGATCATCTCTTGGTATAAAGATTAAAACAAACCAAGTGCTAGATCCTATCTTGATGAAAATCAAGAGTGACATTGGTGGAAAAAAGGTAGTGGTTTTTTAGATCAGTGGCGATGGTACTTTAAGGTACTAAGGAAGGTTGTGTGTTTCTAATATCGATGATATGAGATAAAGTATTTTGGTTGAGTAGTATGAATAGCGCTATCTTGTTCATTCTGGCTCGACTAATATGTATTATGATCTCAAGGTGATGTATTGGTGGAATGACATGAAGAGGGATGTGGTTGATTATGTGGCAAAGTGCATGGTGTCTTAATAGGTTAAGGTTGAGCATATAAGGCCAAGAGGGTTATATCAAGAAATTTATTTGTCTGAATAGAAGTGGGAAGTGATAAATATGGATTTCATTGTAGGTCTTCTTCGGTCTTTGAATAAATTTGATTCAGTATGGGTCATCGTGGATACAATGTCAAAGTTTGCTTACTATTTTCCATTGAAGACTATCTTTTCGCCAGAGGATTATGCAAAGTTGTATCTTCATTCGTCACAACATTCATTCTTTTACACTCCACTTAGGGCTAAAGTACGTGAAGGCTTTCCCTCTAGTAAAAGATTAGCTCGTACCCTATACGAGAGTGTGGAATAAAAACCAACCATCAACTTATAGCTTTTGATGTCCCATGATTTTTTTAGTTTAGAAACAAAGGAGAAGGACACGCCGAGCATCTAATATTATTAAGAGTTGTCCTTTCAAACCTTATTCTCTGAATTGACAAAGAGCCGGAAGTGATTATGAAACTGCATGGAGTGCCTATTTTTATTATTTCTTATCGTGAAACAGTTCACATCTCACTTCTTATAGTCTTTCCAGAAAAGGTTGGGGACTAGGGTTAATTTGAGTATCGCTTACCACCCGCAGATAGATGGGCAAGCAGAGAGGACTATTCAGATATTGGAGGATATGCTTCGGGCTTGTGTGATTAACTATGTTGGTAATTGGGTGGAGCATCTACCTTTGGTGAATTTTGCTTACAATAATAGTTATCATTATAGCATTGGTATGGCCCCTTTTGAGGCATTGTATTATAGGAGGTGTAGATCTTCTTTTGGGTGTTTTAAGCTTGGTGAGGTGGACATGTTTGGTCCCGATTTGGTTTACCAAGATATGGTGAAGGTAAAGGTAATTTGGGATAGGCTTAAGGTTTCCCAAAGTGCCAAAAGTCCTATGCGGATATTAGGCATAGATATTGGATTTTGAGGTTGGGGATAAGGTATTTCTAAAGGAATCTCCTATGAAGGGAGTGATGCAGTTTGACAAGAAAGGGAAGCTTAGTCGATGGTTTATTGGTCCTTATGAAAATTTACCAAGGGTTGGTAATGTTTTTTATGAGTTTGAATTTCCATCTAACTTAAGAGTGGTTCATCTGGTATTTCATGTTTCTATGTTAAGGAAGTGCATTGGGGATCCTTCTTTGGTTGTTCCTTTAGAAGGATTGGGTATCTCTAATTCTCTATCGTATAAAGAGGTCCCTATTGCGAACTTAAATAGTAAGGTTCATCGGTTGCAAACCAAGGATGTGACTCAGGTTAAGGTTTTATGGTGGAAAATAAGGTGGAAGAAGCTACTTGGGAAGCGGAGGAGGACATGAAATCCAAGTATCCGCATTTTTTTAGCTCTTGGGATCATGCGGAAATTAGGTGTCTTCAAGACATCTTTATTTTCTATGTTTATTAAAGGAAATATTATTTTCTTTGCCTCTTTGATTTCAAACTTTATTAAAGGTTTGAAATATATTTCATAATAAAAATGACTCCTATGTGTGGTTACTCATACCTTGTCTATCATTCGAGGATGGATATTCCTAGAGGGGGAGACTGTAACACTCTAGGTTTTGACCCTTCAAAAATTTCTTGGAATTCTAATCTCTGGGCCTAATATGACTCATGAGTACGAGTTGTATGCTCAGGTACAAATAGTATGGTCCAGTCATACTCTGACCATTATATGTTAGTGGAATGGATTTTAGTTGCTTTAATGGGTACAATTGAGCGTTATGAGTCGTATTAATGGGTACTAATCATTTGTTTCGTTAAGTTAATATTAGATTTTTTTACTTAGGTTGAATCTGAGTATGAGTGGCTCACCTTGAACCATTAGCGAGGGCACGAGTCGGACCATGGACTTGTATGGTAGACAGTGTCTAAATCTTCCTTGGGTTTATTCTGCTAGGGGTACGGATGAAGGGTACAGATTGTACGCTTCATATATGAATTGGTTGGATGAGTCATATACTAGACAGTGTTGGATCTAAAGGTTGAATCTAGGATATTAGTAGAGGGTACCAATCATATTGAAGGGTACGACTCGTGAGGGTCAGTCATATCCATGTGATGGGGCTTCTGTGTAACCTAAGTGAGGGTAGTTTGAACATTTCCTTACTTAACCTAATAACACCTCACGACTTCTAACCTACTTGGGAGGTTATTTACCTATTATTCTACTCATTAACATTTAGAAACTCTAAAACACTCTATAATTCTCTCAAGTACTTTTGGCCAAGGGAAGCTAGGGTTTCAACTAAAGGATTGATTTGGGGTTTTTCTTGGTGATTTCTTTCCATCGTCATATTTTTTTAAGGTATGTTATCTTCTCTTACTGTTAATTCTAACTAAAGGTGTGGTTTTTATGAATGTTTTCATGATTTCATTGATTGTATGATTTTTGCTTTAAAATAGGATCTGGGGGTTTTTATTTCACATAATTGGTTATGGTTTCCCATAATTTTTATTATTCTTTTATATGCACCAATGGTGGTTTGGACAATTGGATTACATGGGAATGGGTTAATGGTAATTGGAATTGGTTTGGTTATATTATGCCCCTAATATGTTTGACAAAATTCCTATAATAATGTTGTCATTGCATTGATTACTTTTATGGAACTCTTACTTGTTTTAAAATTGGTAATGGAATTCCAAATAGTTTAAATGGTCTGGAAAAGCTAAAGGCTCATTAGTTATGCTTGTGGGTTACATGGGAGAATTCCCCAAGTGGTTTAATATGCTAAATTGAAGGGTACATGGCATTTCTTAAATCTATAAGGGGTTGGCTAGGGAAAAACTTGCAAGTATAGTCGGTATGACTATACCACTACTAAATGGTCAATAGACTGATTGGTTGAATTGTACTGGTTTAATTGGTCCATAATTGCGGGATATATCTTAAAGCCCTGGAAGGTGGAGGTCCCGGGGGGACCTAAAATGGAAACTCATATTTTCCTATGTTAGATTTGGTCTTGGTGACCATGTGTATGATGTCACACTTTATAATTTAGGGATGACTTTTAGGTTTTCTTCCCTGGTCGTGTGGCTTCATGCACTAGGCCCTTTTAGTTGGGGGAACTGAACCCATATAGCCTGTGGGTGGTTTAGGATGACAAAGCTACACAACCCAGGTAAAGATTTTAAATGCATGCTAAATATGGTTCCCCCATTCCCAGCATGGTTATATATATATATAGATATATATTTAAGGTTGTGTGTATATGGATGGTTTTACTTGGTTTTATAAATGGTATTATTTTATCCTCATCCTAAGATCATGCTAGCGTTCACCTGCTAAACAATCTACTGGAGGATGTATACCCATGTTATGTAGGAACCAGCCGTTCTACTTCCCCTACATAGTGGTCAACTCGGGGATTAGTATTTGGATTGAAGCAGTGAGCTTCCAAATTTTTGGAAGGCTCCATTTCTTGTTATGAATATTTTTAGACATACTGATTTATGGATATGGGTTTTGTCTATGGTTTGGGGCATGTCCCAACCTGATATTCTTACTCTTTAGGTTAGAGGCATCATGGTACTACTATCTGTTGGAATGGACGGGATCGGTATTGGTGTTGTCCTTATCATTGAAATAAGCTGGTAGGCTGACATCGTTGGACATAATTTCTCATTCTTGCATTAGTTTGGGATTAGTCATATTATGTTTCAGAAGTCATTCGGTCATGGCCTAGATATGACCTTTGTTTTGGTATCGGTATGGTTTGGTATGGTTGGGTAGTTGGTGTGGGATGGTTGGACGCGGTTGGATAGGTCATAGTTGTGACCTTATCCTAGAGTTTTCATGTGAGCATTTATGCTATCTTGTTATATGTTTGAAATTCAGTCGACCAAGGGCTACATGAGGATGTTTGGTTGGGTAATAGGGGGCGGTCCCCAGTCCAGATGGACTTGGGATGTTAATTACAACCAAGACTAGATTCAGCTCGTGTCACTTTATGTTTGCAAAAAAATATTTGATGAAGAGACGTATTTTTTCTTTTATAGATGAGTGATGATTAGAGTTGAAAGATCATTGGACAAGATACACTAATCAATAAAAAATAGAATCTGCATATTTGGTACACAAGAGGATAAAATTGTGTAGACAATGCGTGCCAGCTGTACTGTATCTTGCACATCCAAGGATCTGTTCCCTTGCAGTTAGTTGATCTTTATTAAAATTTCATATAGCAATTTCCCCCTTTTTGATGATGACAAACAAACCATTAAGCTTTGAGCATCAGTGCATATTCATTATATTTAATTAGTGTGATTACCACCTGAAGATGATTGTTCCCCCTATAATCATGCTTCCTTAATAATACAATACAGGGACCTAGTCCTTTGTTGAAATTTATATCAAAAACTTCTGAGCAAATGTTTGCTTCACCCTATCATTATTCATGCATACCTTCACTGTAACCAATGTATCAATTCTTCCCCCTATCAGCATACAATTCACATTCACTTAGAACACCTGATACCTGGTCCCAGAGATTCTCCCTTTTTCCATTACTTAAAAGTATTAATAGTAAACAAAGAGTAAAATTATAACACCCCACATTTAAAAGTCTTTATCCATCATACGACTCATTATATTGAGTCGTACATACAATATATGAGTTGTATATTATAGTCATATCTAAGACAGTGTGACATGTTGGACACTTTTTTGTAGGTATGACTCGACCCTTAGAGTCTTAAGTTTACTATACGAGTTGTATAGAGATGAGTAGTAAAGTCAGTAGCTTAGGTTCTAAGTTTCTATCCAAGGTACTAGTGCGGGGCTACAAGTTGTATTATGATGTTATTAGTCGTAGTTTTTGACTCGTATGATGACCAGTTTATATCATCTTGGTTTTCCCAATCTTAAGAGTCATGAGGCTCACTCGTACCTTCACCATATGAGTCGTATGTTTGACTCGTGAAGACCGACGACGAAATTCTATAATGTTTAGCTAAAGGGCTTTTTGGTCTTTTTCTCTCTTATAACACCAACCCATGACCTATAACCCCCAAAGGGGCATTATTTTCCTCTATCCTTTAGTAAATTAACAACGCTTTCCTCCTACCATCTTCAAGAGCAACAATATTAGGGTTCCTCATAAAAATTCATTTTTCAAGTCCCAAGGTTCACACTCTCTTCACAAGTCAGGAAATTTCAGGTATGTGGGCTTTTAAACAAGTTATTATTTCATCTTTTTGCTCAAAATCTTTATTTTGAAATATAAGTTATGTGATTACAATTAGGTTTCATACCTAAATTCCCATATTCTCAAATTACGGTACTATAATATGATTTGAAGTTAATTTACACTAGAAATACTATTATTCATGCGTTGCTTTACAAGATTGCTATTATGATATGATTTAATTATCTTGACTTTAAAGTTGATGATTTGGTGAAAGATTCAAATATAAGTTTTGAGCATGGTATTTTGATATAAAGCCTCCATGAAATAATGCATAAACTTTAAGATTTAAGAAGAAGCATTTAGTTTACAAGAAATTTTATGCCTTTGAAATTCCATTCATATACAATATAGCATGATTCAAGAAATATTGATCAATTGATCTAAAGATAAGGCATGAAATCCACAATTTTTCATCGTGATTATGATTTAAAGTAAAGAGAAGCATACCGGGTTTTCAATCTATAAACCCTAATGCTATTTTAAGGTGGATTTCTTAAGTATGAGCATATATATACTTTGTGAGTGGTATTTAGAACTGAGAAGGAAATGTGGATGAGCATATGCTAAATTCCTAGAAACTACAAGCCACTGTTGGATAAGCTTTTTCCCAATATGGATGAAGTATAGTGATCACTTAAGTTAAGATTCTATTCTGATGGCAAAGATAGAACAACTCTCCCCAACGTGGGAAAGACGTTGGACTCAATGGTAGATCACATAGTTCATATCGGTTAGAATAATCTCCCATAAGAAATAATAAAAGTAAAGATTTTAGAAACTAAGTGTTATGGCTCGTAATTTTATTCATATGATTCATTACCCATGTTTTATGACATTGCAGTCTTTAGTTTTTACGCAAGTTTGAGATGAGTCAACACTTGGCATGTATCATTAGGAAGTTTACTTATATATTCTGTTTTTGTTTTACTTATGCATTCACCTTCATATATTCTGTACATTCTAGAAGTACTGACCCACATATATGCCTACGTGCTACATTATTTTATTATGTAGATTTTGATGCTCGTTTCTAATAGCATGATTAACTACTGGTATCATCACCTATATCCCAACTTTTAGGGAGTCCTCATAGTCTGAGGATCCATTCTTTCAGAATTTTATTTGTTGATAAAAGTGTTTTATTAATAATATTTCTATTTATGTTTGAGTCAGCTATGGTTTGTCCATGTGGATCTCTAGTTGGTAGTAGAGGCTTGTCAGACTGTGTATGTTTTTAGTTAAAAGAGTTTGTTTAAGATTTCCAAGTTAAATACTTTCAATAAGATATGAAATCATTTACCTTCAATTTTATATATGTTAGTTCACTTTTCATGTTAGTTTCATGTTTAGGGGGTATCATGGGTTAGCTTAGGGCTATTCCTAGCCTTAAGACACGTATGACATCCAAGGGGTACTTTCAATTTGTTACAAACTTGGAATTAGAGTGTAATTTTTAATGAGTCCTAGGGGTCAGATAAGCCACGTTATGTATAGTCTTGATTATGAATGTAAAGTGTTCCTATTTATGAGCAAGTGGCTATCTAATGAGTTAGGAATCATTATTCCATTCATGATCTATCGTGATTCCAGTTGTCTCTATATACCTTAACTCATGCTTTTATATGACATTATATGCCTCCTCATCGAGCTGAAGCATATAGAAATGGTTATCAACCACCCCTTCATGATGACCCTCTGAATAAAATATGTCTCATACTAAATTTCAAGTTGTCATTTAAGTGTTGGCCCAAGCTGTGAATACCAATATTTAGGGAAACCAACAATCCGCGATCCCACTTTAGCAAAATGGTAATTTAGCTACATCCAGTATTTGAGACTTTATAAGAATGAATCCATCTGAGTTCTATGGGTCAAAGGTGGATATAGATCCCCAACTCTTTATTAATGAGGTGAGAAATATTACTACGATTATACATGTTTAGCAGAGTGTAGGGTTGTTATCCTATAGGATGAATGGTGTTTCTTATGATTGGGTTGTTATGTGAAAGGAAGGTAAGGGTGAGAATAGAACTCCTATGAGTTAGCAAGTGTTTTAGAGTTCTTTTATAGACAGGTTCTTTCTGTGTGAGATGAGAAAGGCTAAGGTAGAGGAGTTCATGAACTTGAGGCAAGGCTCTATGTTAGTGTAAGTGTACTGCCTTAAGTTTACTCACTTGTCTGAGTATGCTCTAGACTTATTATCTGACTTTAAATCTTATATGAGAAAGTTTGTTATTGGCGTGTATGATTTGGTAGTCAAGGAGTGTAGGACTTCCATGTTGATTGGGGATATGGATATTTCTCGATTGATGACTAATGCTAAACAGATTTGGGATAAAAGGTTAAACAAAAGAAAAAGGAGAAACAAGAAGGCTAGGACTGTACAATTTAAGTATAGTTAGCGAAGGTCGAAGGGGGGAGTCATTCGCTATTTCAGAGTAATTCATCAGTTCTTGCACCATCTTCACCCAGTGCCCCTGCACCCAAGACCAGGCAAGACCAGTGGGGTAGGACTTTGAATTCTAAGCCTTAGAATAGAGTGGTCAGAAGGCCCAGTTATCTAATATCTACAAAGTGTGGTAGAAACTATCTTGGCGAATGCATGATGGGTAAAGGGGGTTTTTATGGTGGTGGAAAGTTTCGCCATAGGATCAAGGAGTGTCTGTATGCTAAACAAGGAAGTAGGGATGTTTGTCTTTTGTCTCTGGCTATAAATTCGACAGCTCTGCCAGGCCGCTTAATTTCTTCACAGGAAGCATCACCCAGTATCGATAGCGATCAGTGCCAAAATCGATTTTATGCTTTGACATCCCATCAGGAGAAGGAAAGTTCACCGAATATTATCACTGGTATGCATCGTGTTTATTATTTTGATGTATGTATAATGTTAGATGGTGGATCAAATCTCTCTTACGTAACCCCATTGATTGTTGTGAATTTTGTGGTAGGTCCTAAAAATATCTCTAAGACCTTCGCAGTTTCTACCCCAGTAGGTGAGTCAATTATTGTTAGTCGAGTTTATAAGAAGTGTCCTACCACTATCCTCAGTAAGATCACACTATCGGACCTAATAGAGTAAGAGATGGTAGATTTTGATGTTATTCTTGATATAGATTGGTTCCATTCATACTATGCATTAATAGATTTTTGCATCTATGTGGTGAAGTGTCAGTTTCTTGGTGAGGCAGTTTTCGAGTGAAAAGGAAATTTTGTGTCTCCTAAAGGTTGTTTCATTACTTATGCTAATTCCAGAAAGTTATTATCAAATGAGTGTATCCATCATTTAGTTTGAGTCAAAGATACTAAGACTAAAGTCATAATAGTTCAACCAGTTCATGTAGTTAATAAGTTTCCTAAGGTTTTAACCAAAGATGTACCAGGGATACCTCCGATTAGAAAAATAGAATTCAGTATTGATGTTCTTCCTACTGCTCATCCCATCTTTATCCCTCCAAGTCATATATCTCCAGCCATACTTAAAGAGTTAAAAGAGCAGCTTAAGAATCTCCTAGATAATTGTTTCATTAGAGGTAATGTTTCTTAATGGGGTACTCCAGTCTTTTTTTGTGTGCAATATGGCACTCTCAGAATGTATATAGATTATAGAAAGCTAAATAAGGTTACCATAAAGAAGAAGTGTCCCATTCCTATAATTAATGATTTATTTGATCAGCTTCAGGCTGTCCGAGGTTGGGATACCACTAGTTTAAAGTCAAGGAGCAATACATTCAAAAGACAGCTTTACGAACAAAGTTTGACTATGTTGAGTTTGTAGTTATGTCATTTGGTCTAACAAATGATCTTGGAGCCTTTTTTGGATTTAATGAAAAGGGTATTCAAGAAGTACTTGGACATGTTTCTCATTATTTTTATAGATGACATACTGGTGTATTCCAGGAATGAGGAAAAATATGCAGACCATTTAAGAAATAGTGTTGTAGACCCTCAATAATCGTCAATTGTATTTGAATTTTGGTAAATATGAATTTTCATTGGAATCTGTTACCTTCTTGGGACATGTCATTTCAGGGGCTGGTATTTATGGAAACCCTCAGAAGATTATTGTAGTGCAGCACTGTCCTAGACCCATCACTCCATCTTATATTAGGAGCTTTTTGGGTTTGGCTAGATATTATAGAAGATTTGTTGAAGGGCTCTCCTCTATAACCGTACCATTGACTAAGTTTACCCACAAGAAGGTGAAGTTTATATGGTTGGATAAGTGCGAGAAGAATTTTCAAGAGTTTGAGGATATATTAACTTCAATTCTAGTGTTAGCTCTACTAGAGGATTTAGAAGGATTTGTAGTGTATTGTGATGCTTCTAGAATTAGGTTAGGTTGTGCATTGATGCAAAATGGGAGAGTGGTATCTTATGCCTCTAGGCAACATAAGAATCATAAAAAGAATTACCCAACTCATGATTTGAAGTTAGATATTGTGGTATTTGCCTTGAAAATTTGGAGGCACTACCTTTATGGTGTGTATGTTAATGTTTTCACTGACCATAAGAGCCTTCAGTAAGTATTTTATTATCAGGAGATGAATCTTTGCCAGAGAAAGTGGTTGAATTTGTTGAATGATTATGACATCAATGTGCTTTATCATTCGAGAAAGGTTAAAATAGTGGCAGACACACTAGGTAGGTTATCTATAGGTAGTGTGTCTCATGTGAAGAAGGGATAACGGGAATTGGCTAAAGAAGTGCATAGATTGGCCCATTTAAGAGTTTGTTTGCCCAACGCTGATAATAGGGAGTAGTAGTTTAGAATGGTTTGGACTTATCTTTTGTAGGGGAAGTGAAGGAGAAATAATGAAATGATCCCATACTTAGCAAAATTTTGGGAGCAATCCAGCAACAAAAAGTTGAGGTTTTCTCCGAATGTGGAGATGGCGTGCTTCTCTATCAAGGTAGGATTTGTGTTCTGAATATAGACAGGTTGAGGAAAATGATACTAGCCTAGGGTCATGGATCAAGGATTCCATTCATCTAGGAGCTACTAAGATATATCGCGCTTTACGAGAAATATTTTGGTGGAATGGTATAAGGAGTGACATAGCTTAGCCTATAGACAAGTATCACAATTGTCAAAAAGTTAAGGCTGGATACCAAAGACTGAGTGGTACATTACAAGAGATAGTGAATATGGATTTCATCATAGGGTTACCTCGTACAAAACGTCAGATTATTGAATTTGGGTTGTAGTGGATTGAATAATGAAATCAACCCATTTCCTACCTATGAAAGTATCATATATGGCAAAAGATTATGATAGAATATATATCTTCGAGTTACTAAGGCTTCATGGGATACCTTTATCCATCATCTCAAATAAAGGCGTGCAGTTCACTTCATAGTTTTGGTAGTCATTTCAGAAAGGCCTTCGTACAAAGGTTAAGCTTAGGACTGCAGATAGATGGTTAGGCTAAACGGACAATTTATACATTAGAATACATGTTGAGGGTGTGTGTTTTAGACTTTAAAGGGAGTTGGGACGAACATCTACCATTGATTGTGTTCTCTTATAACAATAGTAATTGTGCTAGAATTCGAATGGCTCTATTTGAAGCATTGTACGGGTGTAGGTGTAGATCACCTATACGCTATTTTGCGGTTTGTAAAGCAACTTTAATAGGGTAAGACTCTTTTCCTAATTCTCTGAAAAAGTTTTAGTTGATTCATAAGAGATTGAAATCTGTCCAGAGTTGTCAAAAATCATATGGTTATGTAAGAAGGGGAGAGCTCAAGATTGAAGTTAGGGATTGGGTATTCCTGTAAGTATTGCCAATGACGGTAATATTGAGATTTGGGAAGAAGGGGAAGATAAGCCCCTAATTTGTTGGTTCATATGAAATAGTAAAGTATGCAGGATAGGTTCAATAAAAATTAAACCTTCAGTCAAGGTTAGCTACAGTTCACCTAATGCTTCATGTTTTGATGCTTAAGAAGTGCATTGTTAAATTAATAGGTCAAAGATAATTTTTTTTATGAGGATATACCTATAGAGATACTTAATAGACAGGTCCGAAGGCTAAGGATTAAAGAAGTAGCACCAGTAAAGGTTCTTTGGAGAAACTAGTTGGTTGAAGGGGCCACTTGGGAAACTAAAGCAGACATGATGACCTGTAATCCTGCTCTCTTTTCCTCCAATTTAGTTTCTACCTAAGGTAAAGTATTATTTCCAAAAAATTCCTTCTCTTTAAGTACGTTTAAGTGTTCTTCTATCATATCATATGTCTTGAGTAATTGGATTATTTTCATAGTAATAATATTGGTTATAAGTTCAGTGTAGAGATGTTGATTCTTTTCCAAATCTTAGATGAATCACATTTAACGAAGAATGTTTCCAAGGGAGAGCTATTGTACTACCCCACGTCAAAAAGTTTTTGTGCATCATACAATTGTCCAAGGTACAAGTGAGGGGCTATAACTCCTACTGTGATGTTACAAGTCATAGATTTTTACTCATAGGATGACTAGTGTTTATCATCTTGATTCTATCAAGCTTATAAATCTTAAGGTTCACTCGTACAATCACTATATGTGTCGTATGGTTGACTCAAGAAGACTGGAGACCGAATTCTATAATGTTCAGTTAAAGGGGTTTTTGATATTTTCCCTCTTATAACTCAAACCCATAACCTATAACCCCTAAAGAGGCATTATTTTCCTCTATCCCTTGGTAAATTAACAACACTTTCCTCCTTCCATCTTCAAGAACATCAAGGTTAGGGTTCCTCACACAAATTTATCTTTCAAGCCCTAAGGTGCAAACTCTCTTCAAAAGTTAAGAAATTTCAGGTATACGGTGTTTTAAACAATGTTATTCTTTCATCCTTGTGCCCAAAAGCTTGAATTTGAAATTGAATTTATGTGATTTCAATTAGGGTTCATAACTAAATTCCCATATTCTCGAATTATGATATTATCATGTGATTTAAAGTTAATTTATACAATATATTACTTTTATTCATGCATTGCTTTACAATATTTCTATAATGATATGATTTCATTATCTTGACTTGAAAGTTGATGATTTGGTGAAAGATTTTGAGCATCTTTTGAGCATGGTATTTTGATATAAATCGTCCATGAAATAATGCATGTAATTCATGATTTGAGAAGATGCATTTAGTTTACAAGAAATTTTAAGCATTTTATATTCCATTCATATGCAATATAGCATGATTAAAGAAAGATTGATCTTTTCATCTAAAGATAAGGCATGAAATCCATAATTTTTTATCTTGATTATTATTTAATTTAAAGAGAAGCATAACTGGTTTTTCAATCAATAAACCCTTATGCTATTTAAAGGTGTATTTCTTAAGGATCGGCATATGTATACTTTAGGAGTAGTATTTAGCAGCAAGATGGGAATATAGAAGAGAGTATCCTAAATTCCATGAAACTACAAGACATTGTAGGCTAAGCTTTTTGTCCAATATGGATGAAGTATATTGATCACTTAAGTTAACGTTCTATTCTGATGGCAAGGGTAGAACAACTCTTCACAACGTGGGTAAGATGTTGGACTCCAAGGTAGCTCACATAGTTTATGTCAGTTAGAAGAATCTTCCATAAGAAAGAGTAAAATTAATATTTTCGAAACTAGGAATTATGGCTCAAAAAGTTTATTCTGATTCTTCATTACCCATGTTTTATGACCTTTTATTCTTTAGTTTTTACTTAAGTTTGAGGTGAGTCATTTACACTAAGCATGCATCATTTAAAAGTTTACTTATATATTCAATTTTGGTTTTATTTATGCGTTCACCCCCACATACTAAGTACATTCTAGAATTACTAACCAACATTTATGTCTATGTGATATATTGTTTTATAATGTAGGTTTTGGTTCTTTTGTCCAGCAGCATAATTAACCATGGGGATCATCACCTACATCCCGACCTTTTGTGAATCCTTATAGTTTTAATACCTAGTCTATTAGACATCTGTTCATTGATGGAAGTATTTTAGTTATGTGATTTATATTTATGTTTGGGTAAGCTGTGGTCTGTCCCTAGGGCTCTAGTCAATAGTGTAGGCTTGTCAGACTGTGTATGTTTTCAGTTCAAAAAGTTTTTTTAAGGTTTCCAAGTTAAAGACTTTCATTTAGATAAGAAATTATTTACCTTTAGTTTCTATATATATTAGTTCAGTTTTCATGTGAGTTTAAATTTTAGTGGGTATCATGAGTTAGCTTAGGGCTATTCGTAGTCTTAGCACAATGAGATGTCTAAGGGGCACTTCCAGTGCATTAGGAAAATTGGCACAGATTAGTTAACTCATGGCAACTGGGGCAACACTAATATGTAAAATAGTTTTAAAAAGACAGAATCGGTATAGCACACAAAAACAAAACAACATTCATTTATTTTTAAGAAGTTAAGTACCAATACCATATACCAAAAAATTAACAAATAATTGTCCTTTAAAAGTAATAAGATAATCAAAGTCCAGAAACTAACTAAAGAAACTGACACAATAGAACTCACATAGAGGGGTTTTATGTAATACCCCCTAAGATCCCAAGATCAGTTCACTTGTAGTTGTATGCTTAAGGGTTCCAAGGTTTGAAATTTTCACTAAGTGTTAAGCACTTAGTCATTTTCAAGACACCTAAACTTCACAAATTTTATTTTGATCATCCTGATCCCAAGACGTTGATTTTTAATTGATTAATGTTTGGGTAGGTTAATAGGATGTCTTAGGAGAGTTTTGGGATATTCAGACGAGGTTTAGGACGTGTTTTGTTGGTTAAAATACAGAGACAACAAAATAATCTCGCAGTGCATTGCTCTCTTCCAGGGTGAGATGGTCCACAAAACATTGTATTCTCCCCAAGAGTAAATGACGCGGTGCGTCGCATTCTCCCCCTGATAGAGAGGTGAGACACTTTTCTCTATCTTGCACTCTTCTCGATTTAAGTGCCCAAGGGGAATTTTTGTCATTTCCCTCAACACAATTTGTCCTTAACAGGTTTTGGGACTTTTAAAATGGAATTATTTTCCCCTTTTTCTAAAATTCTCTCTCAAGAAACCCTCCTCTCTTCCCAGGAATAATTCCAAGCCCCTTTCTCGAAAAATCAAGAGTTAAATCTTCCAAGGTCTAGTAACCCAAAAGAAAATCTTCAAGAAAATATCTACTGATGTATGTAGGTATTTATCAATAGGTCCCTTTGGCCCATTAAGCCCAAAAACCTTCTTTTTAATTAAAACATGGAGTTTTTTCTTTACTATGGAATTTTATATGTTCAAGATGGGTTAAATTCATGTAATCCCTAGTAATTTAAACATCATTCATGTCAATGTATGATTCCATGACAAGTTAGGCTGCTTCATGCTTTAGATTTCAATTTCCCAGGTCTTATTCAAGTTAATTTCATGTTAAATCCCCAATTTATGAATTTAGCCTTGTAATCATGTTGTTTTCCTCATATTTAACACATTACTATGTTCAAGTTAATGATTCTCACATGTTTGATGAAATGTCTATGTTTTGAGACTTTGAACCATGATCACATACTATTTTTTGAAAGCTTTGTTATCGTATTTTATGGTCATTCAGTGCTGGAAGGCTCTGAACACCCGATACCTATATATTTTGGATGATATAAAATTTTCAAGTATTGATTCTGTTAAACATGGGTATTATTATTTTACTCAGTTGATATAATTGTGATGAGCACTATATGAAGTAATGTTAGGTTACACTTAATTTAGTTCAGTACCAGTGTCAGTTCAGTTAGGAGAAGAATTTAGCATCGAGCGAACCCAAGGATGAGGGATTACCTTTGAGTAGATGGTGTGACTATTAGTATCAGTCCATTAGTTCCAGAACTACGTAGCTATCATAGGTTTAAGAGTCTTCCATCCATTTAAGGGTTGACACATATCTTATGAGAGCACCTACAAGTAAAGCGTAACTCCTTAGTCCTTCGGGACACCATTTTAGCAGATCCACATAGCTAGTGTTAGTACCTATGGTATGGTACTGAAACCCTTCCAATTGGGGTTATAGGTTGCACCCCCATTAACTCAAAATAGGGTTATATAATACCTCTCACAGTTTCACTAGGTATTCAATATGTCTAAGCTCTGGTTTGTTTGACCAAAGCATACAAATTTTTAGGTATTTAGTTATATAGAATTCATTTTTGTAGAATACAGATTACCTCAAAAATATATTTATGCTTGCTCTTTCATTATTAGATATTACATGTACATGCATTTATGCTCATTTATCTCATGCATCTCATCTTGTCCTTATCTTACATGCCAGTACATTCAAAGTACTGATTGCATACTTTTTTTATGCTATGTTGTCTTATAATATAGGTTTGGATGCTCAGTTTCCTAGCCCATCTGAGATAGCTCAGCATTGCCCAGCCGCAGTAGTGGTGAGTCCTCATCCCTCAAGGACATGATATGTTTTTCTCAGTTATTT
The DNA here is from genome assembly GCA_026120095.1 of Capsicum chinense. Taxonomy (NCBI): domain Eukaryota; kingdom Viridiplantae; phylum Streptophyta; class Magnoliopsida; order Solanales; family Solanaceae; genus Capsicum; species Capsicum chinense. The sequence goes on along the minus strand of JAPEIP010002289.1, from coordinate 3,360 downwards.
CAGTACTCCCATATGTTTAGTTAGTCAGAGTTAGTTGGAGGTCTATCCCATTAACTCCTCATGATGTTTTAGAGGATTTTAGACAAATAGTTAGACTATTAATCAGTTCTTTTATTTTTTATAACTTGTTTCAGATATGCTAGTATTATGTATTTTTGTGTTTTTAATTGACAATATCTTATGAATTATCTTTCAGATATGTGATTTATTATTGTTTTACTTGGTGCTTACAACAAGTACCAGTTCATGGGTTAGCTTGTTGTCACCTATAGCTGTTAGCACCGTTGTTGTCACTAAGCGGGAGACTCGGGTCCTAAGAGCCTAGGGGAGAGTGATTTTAGTAACATTTTCTTTATGGAATCCTCAGCAGCATGAGCCTCAAATAACTTCTTTATAAGGGTGTTAGCACAACATTTAACCATTGAACCTCACCCATTTGTTCTGCAACCTTGCCCTTTATATTTGCCTTTTCTGCTCCCTATTCCATTGTGGTGCTAGGTCCTTCTGAGGATAATTTTGATTTCTATAGTTTCAGATGAACTATTTTAGTGTCCTTTGAAGCTAACTGAATCTTCAATTCTTCCATTTCTTTATTCAAACTTTCTTGAGCAGCCAAAAGTTCTGATACCTGGGATACTGTTCTAGATTTCCCTTTAATACATTAATTCTCTACCAAGATAGTCTAACTAAACTTTTATTTGATTGTTCCTTGGATCCCTTTTGTCCCAATTTCTCCAAAGTGATCCAACACTTTGTTTAGGAGGTACCCCTATGGCATCCCATGATTCCCTTCCTTTTTATAGATCACATTCATCATGTGTTCTATGATAAGAGTTGGTAAGCTTATCAACTAAAACATGCTTAGGTATTCTATCAAGTATAAGTCAATACCAAAGGCAATGGTCCTTTTCTCTAATATTAGTAATAGGTCCCTATTCACAAATTAAAAAACCAATTAGAACTCACCTAAGAGAAATTAGTCTTAACAGCAGCAATTGAAGTTCCACCCACTTTTGAGGAATTGATCATAAACTGATTGATGTGTTTTTGTTTATCAATAGTCCTTATACCTAAGATAGGTACATTCAAAATTCTTCCTAAAGCCTTTTCAATTTGTCTTATTTCCATTCCTTATAGTTGTACAGTCAAACATCCCCCATTTTCTGAGAAATCTATTAAATAATAAAATTCTCTAACATAATTTTCAAGCACTATGGGAGCTGATTCTTTAAGTAGGTACAACTAACCTTGGATTCTAGCATATGCGTCTAATTCCACCATACCAAATTTCTCATAAATCTTTGGATTAAACATTCTCCCAAACAACTCTTTTTGGGTTCTCAAGACAACATTTCTTTCTTCTCTAGGGATATCCTTCTTTTCTACGTCCTTTCATATTTATTTTGAGTCACCACTTGGTTATTTCTCAACAACCTTTCTCTTCTTGGGACGAGATCCCTCAGAGACTTTTTTCTTCTTAACAACAACAAATTTATTATCCTTTTTTGTATAACTACCAAGCTTTGGATCGGAGGACCTTGTCCTCTCAGCAACATATACTTCATTTCTTATTTGCAGAAGTAACATTAGAATCAATGTCCTCGCATTCTCTCACTTCTACAACTTCAACATTTTCCTCCTCTATTGCACGAGTCTTTCTTCATCTTCTTCTTTTAGTGGTAGAAGACTTACTAGACTTGACATCATCTGTTAGCCATTTATGTTCTGAACCCCTTGTAGAAAAGGTTCTAGCAACTTGTGTCCCTGGGTCAGTCACCTTTTTCTTTCCTTTATTGTCCCTTTATTTCTTTACAGACTAACTCAGAAAAGGTTCATCCTCATTCTCCTCATCAGAATATAATGCCATATCTTTATTCTTAGTCTTTTAACCTTTTTCTCCTCAATACTTACAAACCTTTCCATAGGTTCATATGTAAGTAGTAGCAGATTTTTAGCTACCAAGCTTATACAACTGAAAGGATCAAATTTCTTTATCATAATTTCTTCATCACACAGTTGTGCAAATATGGGGTTTGACATAAAAAGGGTAGGTGAACCAGGAACTGGTAAGTTTTCTTATAATTCATTAACTTCTAGTCTTCAGAGTGAACTCCAATTTCTAAAACAATCAAGGACTCTGGTTCTCCTATGAGGAGAAGAAATTTGGGATGGGATGTTTCTTGCTCTATTTATGAGTCAATGTCATGATTCAAATTGACTTTTAAGAGTAACTCAATAAGATCTTTATTAGAGGTAAGATTTTTTATAGGAAGGGTTTCATTTAGGATTTCTAGAATTTCAAAAGGATCTAAGGTGGATAAACCACTATATGACTCTGAAGGATTATCAGAAAACAACTTTAAATGGAGGTTGAGAAAGATAGGATTTCAACCATTGTAAAATTTTTTGAGAATCAAAGAAGAGGACCAGCTTAACTTGAAGAAGAGAAGAGTTTATAAGGATATAATAAGTTAATTGAGAACATGGTTGAATAAATAAGATTTGGTTTTAATCAATTAAGGAATGGACTATTTGGAATTGTAAGAGGTGCCCTTTTTAATTGAAGCAACTAATTATAAAGGGTATGACACTTCACATTAGATGTGGACTCATAACTTTTGTTCAGATAGGAGAGAAATTCTAACGCTTTTTTTTTAAAAAAAATGTATGAATATTTAAAGCATATTATTTTGATACTAACCTGAGAGATAGGACCAGGTCCGTCTCTTTCTTTAGTGAATTCTCAACTTTTGATTTCTTCAATTGTTTTCTCCTAAATTTGTCCCCATTGGTGTTGCCTACGAAGGTATGGTACTGAGTTAGACCAAAATGCATCTACCTTATCAAGGATACCTATCTCCTAAGTATAGCCAATTTTGGGTAGAAATATGGAATCACAAGATAGGTCAAGTTGATTTGATCAATCCTTCTTTTGCCTTTTGCCTCTGCATACTCTTCTTATCCCATAGCCAGTTCTTATATATGTTTGAGGTTCATGTCCAATAATTGACTTTGTTCACATTGCTGAAGCTTCTTCTTCTGAGAAGATTTTCCCAGGGACCAGGTCCCTGAGAATCATGACTTGTCTACATCTTCCATCCTTTTGTTCATCCTCCAAGGAATTTTCATTCATTAACTCCAAAGGTTATACTAGGGCTTCCTTTTTAACACAAGCTTTCATAAGCCAAGGATTAGGTTATTGAGATCGACTTTTCTCAATAATACACCTTCATCTAAAATGTCTTAAAAGAGAGAACATAGTTAAACCTTCAAATTTTATGTTTGAGCATACTTAATCAGTGAATGTTTCCTGACCGCACTACCTTTATCTACCTACAAAAATTATTACTTAGTTGATTT
>JAPEIP010002281.1:0-18881 GCA_026120095.1 Capsicum chinense | reverse complement strand
AATAATATTTCTTAAGAATTTTATGAGATATGTGCATTGCATAATCAGATTGTGTGCTTTGTACCATAGTTTATAACCACATATTTGCCATTACATGTTAAGGTATTGGAAAGATCTTACCAAGATGCGAGTGGTAATATTTTCAAACCATTTACCCTCCCCAATCACCTTTTGTATTGCCTAATAATACTGGTATTACTTTTTCTGCTTTGTAAAAATTCATTGATAATGAAATTGGTAAAGTAACTGCTACAGAAATATAATTTAATTGCTCAAAACAATTTTTTGAGTTTATATGTGAGTTTTGGGAGAACATATTTCTTCTCTTAATAAAAAACTTAATGAATTAATTGAGATGGTAAAAAAGCTTAGTATTAGTCTAAAGTCATCTGATATTGCTTCCACATCGGTAAGTAAGACAGAAGACTTGACAACTAAGCCCTGCATTTAGAGACCTCTAGATATTGAGGGATTTGAAAAATTATCTCATATAGAAGAATTAGAAAAACTGCTTGATAAGAAGCTTTCTAGTTTAAACATTAGACCCATTGATTTGTCTAATGCCTTTGCTGATAACATAGAATCTACTCTAGATATAGGTAATGAAATCCACTCAGAGCTCAATAAAATCAGGGGTTTGGTTAAAAGACAATCGGAAAAAAAATATTCTGATATACCCCGCATAACTTCTAATTATTATCCGCATCCAACTCTTTAAGATGTTTTGATAGAAGAAAGAGATTGAAATCAGACTAATACACCTTATAGCAAAGATGCAATTTATGAATGAAACTTGGATGGTTTGTCTGAAAGACAACTATCTGTCCTTGTTCATCATATGTTGATGTATTCTACAATAGCAAAAGCTACGGATTCTGCCGAGAATCGTTCAAGATGTACGGATGTAGTCATTTGTAAAATGATTGTTGTTGGGTTTACTGGCCAACTTCGTGGCTGGTAAGATAATTTCTTGACCAATTATAACAGAACGACAATTTTAAGGCTAAGAATCCCACTCCTGGTATTGATAACCTAGGAAGAGAATTACCTTCGGGTAGGGAGGATGTTGTTTATACTCTTATGCTTACTATATTGCAATATTTTGATATCATTCAGGTTTTCCAATTTTAATGTCCTGTGGGAAACAACACAATTCCAATTACCCTGCTGGAGATAAATAGGATTATAAAACAATAGAAATTGGAGAACTTGAATGATATCATTGACACCCCACCTCAAAATCAAGGATCATACTTGTTAAGTATCCCACATCGGAAAAGGGATGGGTAATTGGTCTCCTTATATAGACTTGGACAATTCTCATCTCTTTAACTAGCTTTTGAGGTTGAGTTAGGCCCAAGATCCATTCTATACATGGTATCAGAGCCAGGTACATCCCAAATCTTTGTTCACTAATGTTAGGCCCCATATTATATTGTCCATGCTCCTGTTAATGAGGCCAGAGCGTGCGGAGAAGTGTTAAGTATCCCACATCAGAAAAGAGATTGGTAATTGATCTCCTTATATAGACTTGGACAATCCTCCCCTCATGAGCTAGCTTTTGAGGTTTTGTTAGGTCCGAGATCCATTCTTTACAATACTAAATCCTGTAAGTTCTTTTTTTATCAAGGTTGTTGTAAGTTCTCCATGAGATGTGGAATAAGTTCCTTCCACAAATAAAATTTTTTAACACTGCTACTTGATATTAAATATCTTTGTGCACTTTACATTCAAACTCTGGATATGTAAAATTTACATACGCAGTCTCAACTTCAATAGAGGATAGTTGCATTAAGGTGATGGTAATATAAAAATTAAACATTACTATTATTTTGGGGTCGAAGCATAGTTGGTTTGTCAATGTATTCTAGTCATAGTTTGACAATGATACTAATGTCACAATCATTTGTGTTACTTTATTGACAACAGTATTATACTAGTTCTCAACTTTGGCACTCTTTTACTGCTTTTTTTTAACATGGTATATTTGCATTCATCAGCATGTCTATGCCGGAGACCTCCAAAAAAATGTTAGAACCTAGCTTCTTACAAAGAACTTAAGAAGTCTAATAATTGTACGACTTCATTTACACAAGATTCTTTACACCAAAAATAAAAGGTAACAATGTAGCTGTCCTTGGCCTTCTGAATGCTATTAATTCAGTCTTCATAGAATCATCCATTTTTTCCCATCCATATTATCCACCAAATATAGGAAAGTATTAATCTCCAACACTTGTTGCCCCCTCTTCGAATCCAACAGCTTAACAAATCTGTTGTGTGTACAGGCATTACCCACTTCACTTTTGTTAACTTAAGGAAAAGAGACCAAAGTTGTGCAGTGAATTTACAATAGAGGAAAAGATGGTTGTTTGTCTCTCTTGTCTCACAACACAGAAAACACCTGGAAGCTATGTGAAAGTTTCCCATTTTGGAGAACCTCATGAGTGAGACAAGTTCTCCTACCAACCAACCAACCAAGTAAAGCATATTACTTTTGTTGGTGCCACACTCCCCCATACTTTCCACAGCCCAAATCTGATTTGTGTCTCTACCTCTGCTTTCTTTTTGTAGCTTCTTCGTACTAAAAATTGCCCATCACTATTATGTTTCCATCTAATCATTTCAGGTTCTGTAAATATGCCATTAAAACCTTCAAATACCTTTATTAGATCCACAAAACTACTCACTTCCCAATCATTCAAATGCCTTCTAAAAGTAATATCCCATCCTTGAGGAGACCAACTTTCAGCTAATGTGACAATAGGATTAGAGCATATGTTGAATAAATACAAAAAGCTTTGCCTCAGTCTCCTAACCTATCCATATATCTTCCCAAAAGAGTATTTTGGCACCGCTTCCTACCCTGAATTTTAAATTCTCCGATAACTTAGGTCAAAGGTTTTCGATTGTTCTCCAAACTGAGGTCCCATATGTGCTGGTTACAATGTTAGTACACCAATAATCTGTTTGACCATATTTGCTTACTATTACTTCCTTCCAGAGAGCCTTATGGTCCATATTAAATCTCCACAACCACTTCATCAAGAGGGAGTTGTTCTGTTTAGATTCCTGATGCTAAGACCACCATTGCATTTATCCATAAGATCCTTTGCCATCTTTTTTCTTTATTTCTTGTCATTCCACAGGAAGTCTCCTTAATTTGTCTAACCTTTTAAGCACTTTAGCTGAAATGGGAAAAAGGGACATGATATAGATGAGCAAAGAATCAAACACACTATTGATCAAAATGACCCTGCTACTTAGTGATAGATATTGAGCCTTCCAGTTTCCTAACCTCTTTTCAGTTTTCTCTATAATAGTGTCCCAAATTCCTAAATCTTTGTGTCTGTTTTCCAAAGGCATACCGAGATACTTAGTAAGAAAGTTATCGGTTCTACAACCCCAAATTCTAGCCAAAACTTGAATTTAATCCACATTTTTTATGGAAAAAAGACTATTTTTACTCCAGCTGACCTTCAATCCGGAAATTATTTTAAAAATAATTAGTATTACCCTAATAAAAATAATTTGATCTCATTTTGCCTTACAGAATATCACAATATCATATGCATACAACAATTGGCAAACCTCCAAAACCTCACCTGTTCTCACCTGCTCTGTTACTGACTTTGAACCCCTTGATCCAATTATTGATGCTATTTAAACCCTCCATGGCTATAATGAAAAGAAAAGGGGAGAGAGGGTCACCTTGTCTTAATCCCCTTTCCGAAAGAAAAAAACCCCACAGGTTCTCCATTAACGAGAATGAAAAACCTGATAATGTTGATACAAAAGGCAATCCATCTTAGCCATTTTTCTCCAAAAACGGATTTGTCTCAAGGAGGAAATTCCATTTCACATGGTCATAGGCTTTCTCTATATCCAATTTACACATGATATCTGGTGCATCTCCATTTAATCTAGTGTCCACACATTTACTGGCAATGAGTGTTGCATCCATTATTTGTCTCCCTTTAATGAAAGTCAGATGCTTGTCCACAAAAAAGTCAATAACCTTCTTTAAACTCTCAGTTAAGAGTTTTTGCAATAATCTGTACACCCCATTAATTAGGCTAATAGGTCTGTAATCCCTGAGTTCTATTGCCCCCTAGCTTTGGGAATAAGAGCCACATAAGTGGCATTAAAGTTTTTCTGAAAAACATGGTGAGCATGAAAATGTTGGATGGTGTTCATGATGTCCTCCTTCAAGTATTTCCAATAGTTTTGGAAGAAACCCATAGGAAAACCATCAGGCCCAGGGGCCTTATCTCTTGCACACATTTTGACTAAGTTTAGTATCTTTTCTTCCTCAAATTTCTTTTGAATCCAATCTTAATCTTCTTCACTGATAGTTGGAGCATCCTGAATAATGAAGTCCGGTCACCAATTTTTTGTTTCTTTGTATAACTTGAAATAGAAGTCTTGAATGTGGATTTTGATGGTTTCAAGATCATAGATGGTGCTGCCCTCCACCTATAGTACATTAATAGCATTAAACCTCTTACGTGTTGTGGCCACTCGATGAAAGTATTTCGTATTTTTATCCCCACTTTTAAGCCACCAGATCCTAGATCTCTGTTTCCAAGCTATCTCTTATTTCTTGAGGGTTTCTTCCAAGTCTATAGTCAAATGGACTTTTTGAAGTATTTCCTCTTTTGTTAATCTCATCATGTCTTGTACTAAATCTAGTGCAGACAGTGAATTTAGAGTCTCCTCCTTTCTTTGCTTCCAATTTCCCTGATTCTCTTTACTCTATTCCTTCAATTTCTCCTTGAACAATTTCAATTTTGAAACTAGTATATATGCGGGTGTTTCAGAGACTTAAAAGAAGGTCCACCAACTTGGGATATTTTCTCTGAATCCCTATACCCCCATCCACTATTATTCAAATTTGAAATAAGATTTTTTGAAGTTCCAATCTCCATATTATAGCATAATAGGATTGTGATCCGATGCCACCTTAGGAAATAGGTTCTGCCTAATTTGTAGGAGTTGTTCCTCCCACCGAGAATAGTAAAAAAGCTTGTCTATCATAGAATCTGAACTGTGGTTATCTCTCCCTTCTCCAAGAATAGGAACCTCTATGAAAAGGAGGATCAATAAGCTCCATATCATTTATCCAATCTGAAAAACCACTCATTGCCCTCTTGATTCCCTCACAGTCTTTTCTTTCCATAGGATATCTTGTGACATTAAAGTCACCACACACACCCATGGTCCATAACATATGCTTCTAACCGCTGCCAGTTCCCACCAAAGCCCCTTCCTCTCGTTCCTCCTATATTTAGCATATACAACACTCAAGAACCATGTAAAATCTTGATTAACCACATTGAACTTACATGTTATTATTTGATCCCCTTATCTACCAACTTCCCCTTCCAAATCCTTTTATCTCACAAAATAATAATTCCTCTACTCCTCTCTATGGCTTCTAAATGAAGCTCTCCTAACCATCTATTGCTCTATAATTCTTTAATTACAACCGCCTCGGTCTCCTTAATCTCTGTATCTACTAAGACCTGTATATCAGCCCCCAATGATGTAACATGTTGCGCATAAGCCTACGTTTGTCCTCCCTATTTAAACCTCTAATGTTCCATGAGAAAATTTTGACTTTCATTTGAGACATAATTGATTGTTATGCCCCGTATTTCTCTCCTCTCTTTCTTCATTACTTCCCATTACTTCCCCTGAGATCCCTCCGATTACACACTGATCCTGCAAAAATCTTTTCTGATCGATCTTCATAAACATAGCTATTACAGTTTTTTCACAGCTTGTAAAGCTTGCACCAAATCTTGTACTTACTTTGAGGACATTAGAGTGGACCCACAAGTTGCCCTCTCTTCTAACTCCTCATACCCGCGGGAATCATCAATTTTTAGCGGGGTAGGATCTTTCAGAATTGTCTCACAATCTCCCTGTGAAGTGTCCCTATCTACGAAACTGTTTATGAATACTTCCATCTTGCTGCTGATGTCGTCTTATCTATGCATATGGGGTTGAATCTCGCAGCAACCTTGAAATTCCTTTTGTCTTGAAGAATGCATAACTTCTGCTAATTCGATTGTTCTAGGTGAACATAAAGAAAGAAAATATTCATTGATGTCAGATACATTAATTTCATCTATGAAAGGCTCACAAAATTGGGTTCTTTTCTTTAATTATGTTAAATTTGGCCCAATACTGTGAGACTTAGAGAACCCTTTTTTCACTGACCTTCTACATGCCACGTTCTCTAAAAAAGAAGAAGGCCCCACTTCCACTTGCCACCTCACCCTTTGAAAACTTTTAACCTGAATTTTCAAAATTAGGGCTATTTGCAGCTACGTCTTCAATAGACCTTTGGTCTCTCCTAGGCTCCAAGATGTCTTTTTTTTCTTTTCAACTAAAGTTGTCAGCTTTCTCTACTGTTACACGTCTGCTATCTCGGCTATTGAGAACACCCACTCTTTTTCGTCTATATTTTACTAGCGACTCTCCCACATCGGTAAGGAGAAAATCCACTTGCTATCTGAAATCTCCACAGAAGATGAAATTTGTTCTTGAGGTCCTCTACTCGCATATGAGCCCTTCGATGTTGGTTTTTCAAATTAGATTCTTCTTCGTTTTCCAACCAGCCGTCCCATTCGTCTCCGATGACCTCCATGGTGCTGGAAAACCATATGTGAAGAGGTAGTCCAAGGAATCAAATCCAAAACCATTAGAATTCACTGTGTTTTAGAAAAGCTCCTGACAAAGGATTCCACCATTCAAGCCTCAATTTTTTTCCTTGTCTGCTCCACTTACCTATGAAGACATGTTAAGCGTCTTTTCTACTATGAAATTCAAACAAGAATTGACTGTCGTTTATATCGTACACTTGCATATTTGGATTCCTTTCAATGCCTTTTTGGGACCATTTCCTCACGTCATTTCGAGTTCAGATTTTGTCACAATGGGAAAAATTTCCAACGAAACACCTACAAAGAAGGTGGTTGTTATCAGCTAGCTTTGAAGCTGTATCTGAAATCTACTACTTGTTACTGTATCAACCCTTTCCCCAAACTCCATCTATTTCTATGTGGTGCTTTATTGTATTTTCTTTCCCCTTCTACATTTTGATCATTAAATTTTTTAAAAATTGTATCCCCCTATACTCTTGTATCCCTATTAATAAAATGATCAATTTTTGCAGTAAGAGAGTCCCAGCCTTCATTAAACTTTTTCTCTAGGATGATAATGATAGATCTAGTTGACCCATTCACATAGATTCCAAAGACATCTACCATATTTATTGAACTTCAAGGAGTAATAAATGTAGGTGAAGACATATCTGCACTTCCAAGATTTAAGCCATTGGATGATAATGATAGATCTAGTTAACCCATTCACAGAGATTACAGAGACAAGAAACGAAGTTCAAATCAGAATTATAACTGAGATGTATAAGCGCCATTATAATTTTACGCATATTGGAATGGTTCAAATCGCATTTAAACCATTGACTCTAAAAGGGTTACCATAGACATTTCTAGCTGCACTTCGGGATGCTAGAAATCTAAGTTTCCGACAGTCTCTTATGAGTTCAATTGAATCCACTGTAGCCTATGGTCCAGTATATTTTAACACACAACCAAATTTGTAATTATCTCTGTATGATGTGAATATTCTTGATGCTTTGACTTTGAATATAAAAACTCATGGTTATAACTATGCCCCTAGTTCTGAGTTAATATGTCTTTCTTATAGAATTTATTGATTATTATCTACTCTGAATCCAAGTTACAAACTGATAGATGATGCATCAAATCAAACCTTATTGGTCGAAACTAACTTTGCAAGATCAAAGGTCACCACAAGGAGACCTATACGATGGGATGAAATTGAATTTTTCGAAACCTGGATCTTAAATTCAATTATTTTTCGAATCAAGTCACAGATGATGTGACAAACTCTGAGTTATCTCATGTAACTCAAAATCCGGATGGAAGGATTTGTCTTCAGTTTGATAGCAAGTCCACGGTTTATAACCGACACTCCTTTTCTACGCCTAAATTATTGCATGCTATGCGTCATATATCTCAGATTGAACCAGTTTATGGTCTAGCTAGGAATCGTGCAACATCTTTACATACTATTGATTCCGCATCTATACCTACATCTACTAGCTTTATAGAAAAAGTTAAAATCAATCCTAAAACAAATATTATTCAGGATAGTGATAATATCTCTGATAGGGATAACTCAAATCCTTCTGAGATCGAGTTTGATGTTAACAGTATTTAATATGATTCCTCACCAAATTGATTTTAGTCCTGGTTCCCAGGCAAGAAGTTATATTAAAAAGGAATTTTTTGATCAAAAATAAAACCGATTTAGAATTTGGTTCTTTGAGACTTATAGTTCGGATAAATTAAATAATATTTCTTAAGAATTTTATGAAATGTGTGCATTGCATAATCAGATAGTGTGCTTTGTATCATGGTTTATAACCACATATTTGCCATTTACCCTCCCCAATCACCTTTTGTATTGCCTAATAATACTGGTATTACTTTTTCTGCTTTGCAAAAATTCATTGATAATGAAATTGGTAAAGTAACTGCTGCAGAAATAAATAATTTAATTACTCAAAACAATTTTTTGAGTTTATATGTGAAAGTTTTGTGGGAACATATTTCTTCTCTTGATGAATTGATTGAGATGGTAAAAAGCTTAGTATTAGTCTAAAGTCATTTGATATTGCTTCCACATTGAAAAGTAAGACAGAAGACTTGACAACTAAGCCCTGCATTTAGAGATCTCTAGATATTGAGGGATTTGAAAAATTGTCTGATATAGAAGAACTAGAAAAACTGCTTGATAAGAAGTTTTCTAGTTTAAACATTAGACCTATTGATTTGTATACTGCCTTTGCTGATAACATAGAATCTGCTCCAGATATAGGTAATGAAATCCACTCAGAGCTCAATAAGCTTAGGGGTTTGGTCAAAAGACAACCTGGAAAAAAGTATGCTGATATACCCCGCATAACTTCTAATTATTATCCGCGTCCAACTCTTCAAGATGTTTTGATTGAATAAAGAGATTGTAATCAGACTAATACACCTTATAGAGAAGATGCAATTTATGAATGAAACTTGGATGGTTTGTCTAAAAGACGACTATATGTCCTTGTTCACCATATATTGATGTATTCTACAATAGCGAAAGCTACGGCTTCTGCCGAGAATCGTCCAAGATGTATGGATGCAGTCATTTGTAAAATGATTGTTGTTGGGTTTACTGGCCAACTTCGTGGCTGGTGAGATAATTTCTTGACCAATTATAACAGAACGACAATTTTTAAGGCTAAGAATCCCACTCCTGGTATTGATAACCTAGGAAGAGAATTACCTTCGGGTAAGGAGGATGTTGTTTATACTCTTATGCTTACTATATTGCAACATTTTGGAGGTAGGTTTACCAACCACTATGAAAATACCCGAACACTCTTAAATAGTCTTAGAGGAAAGACATAAGAAGAATTTAGGTGGTATAAAGACATCTTTTTAAGTAGAGTCATGGATTTACCCAAAAATAGATATGAACATTGGAAGACTATGTTCATAGATAGTCTTCCTCCTCTATTTGCTGAAAGGGTTAGAAAGGGACTTAGAGGTTCCTATGTTCAAATAACCTGGAGTAATTATACCTATGGTCAGCTGATAGCAGCCTTTACTCAGGAAGGTTTAAGCCTGTATTAAGTCTAAATTGTCTAGACAAATTAAGCTTGATAAGCTTAGAGAAAAGTCTCAACTAAGAGATTTTTGTGGACAATTTGGCATGGATAACCCTGCTTTCATGACTAATACAAAAGGTCGGAGATATTCTAAGTTTAATAATACTTCTGATAATCCTTATAGGAAGAAAAATCTAGACATAGATCCAAGGAAGAGCGTGAGACTCGTAAAACCCATCGTAAGTCTACTAGATTTACGAAGAATAGGTCTAAGCATGATCTCGCAAAAATTAAGTGTTACAAATGTGATAACCTAGGTCATATTGCTCCTAATTGCAAGTTCCAAATACTTAAGTCTTTAGGACTTGCAAGTGAGGTTCATGATCAAGTATAGGGTTTGTTATAAACTTCTGGTTCTGAGTCAGATTATAATTGTGATTCTGAATCTGAAAGTGATATTGAATTGCTTGATTTATTTGATAATGATCATGCTAATATAAATACTTGTGTTGATTGCAATGGTGATACTTGCACTTGTGATGAGATGTTTTATAAATTACAGTCATAATTTGAAGATTTATATTTGAATGTTTAAACACTAACTGCTGATAGCGTTCTTGATTTATTGAAAGAAGTTTCTGATGAAAAACTTTGTGAAAAAATTATTAATTTGGATACTAAAAAATCTGCTGATAGCACCTTTAGTACTTTGAAAATTACTGATAGTACTCATATTACTCGAAGCACTGACAATGATTATTGCATGCCTTATTCTTTATCTGAGGTAAATATACGTCTTGCGATAAGTCAACTACCTGGTAAAGATACATCTTTCAATGATTTTAAAATTGAGGTTGATAATCTAAAAAGGGAGATTATATCTCTAAAACAAAACCAAATGATTTGCGACCAGTGGATTACAAAAATTGAGAAGGATACTTCTCACAATGATGTTTCTTCCAGTTCCAAAGGGAAAAAAATGTTCGAAGAAGAGGACAATAACATTGTCCATATTCAAGATCTTGATGTAAAAAATAATTATTTTTTGGGTATGATGCAAATTGTTACAGCCCATAAATGGTATATTAAATGCACAATATTAATTGATAATGATTTCTTTGTAACTAATATTGCCATGATTGATAGTGGTGCTTAAGGGTGGGTGTTCGGTATTCGGTTCGGTATTTTCATAATTCGGGTTCGGTAATTCGATAATCGGTAAATTAAAGTAGATACCAAACACCATATCATTAAACTTTGGTTTGGTAATTTGGTTATCGGTAAATTTAATTTTGGTTCGGTATGGAATTTGGTATTACTATATTAAAGTTGGACATGCTTATAGTGATCCTATTTGGTGATAATAGTGGTGATTTCCAACCAACGTTTTGAGAAAAAATCAATTTTGTTTGGTAGTTTTACACCTCTGAATACACAGTTTTACACCAAAACAATCAATTTTGTTTGGTCTTGTTACAATTTGATATATGTGGTTCAATTAATGAAACACTTTACGACCTATGGTATTGTAGTTTGATCCAGCTCCAAGAAGGTGAGAACTGGAAGTAACATGAATAACATTTACATCAATCTGGATGTAACACGAACTGGATGGAACCAACTGGATGTAACTGTGATGTAAAGTCATAAAATTACTTCTTATAAATGTGATGGAGAGCAATATATATTATATTGTTTGACAAGTTCTGAGTTTTTCGATAATTACCATCTGTTGTTGACATGTGAACACAAGGATTAAGAAGGCTTGACCAAGTCCCCTTGGTTAAAGCCATATTCTGACCTATGTTAGGAATATTAGAGTTGGGTAAGTGCAGCCAGCAATGGTATTTCATGTCATGAAGACTTCTTTTCTGTTATTCCCTTCCATGCCCTGATTTTTAGTCTTAGCGTGATATTTTCGTCAAAAGTTGTCATATGTTGGTTGCAAGGAAGTCTGCTGTGTAAAGTTAAGAGTCTACTTTATGTCAATGTTTAATATTTCAAAGTTTTCTTGAGCAATATTCACATATGTAGCCTTTGGAGTGTGGACTAGGGATGTGGCCTATGGGTTACTTAACTATTATTGAATATTCGAGAAATGCCAAATACCAAACGGTAGTAATAACTTTTACCAATCCTGAATCCAAATACTATAATTTTAATTTTTTTCTCCCAAATACCATCCTAAATATCAATTACCAAATTTTTTGGTTCGGTTCGGTAATTCGGTTTTTGGTATTTTATGCCCACCCCTAGTGGTGCTAATGTTAGTTGCATTCAAGAAGGTCTTATTCCAACCAGATAATTTTATAAGACTACACATATTGTTAAGTCTTCATCTGGTCACACTCTTGATATTAATTATAAACTCCCTAATGCACACATATTTGTCGAAGTAAGGTTTGTATTTCGCATTTCTTCTTTTTGGTAAAAAATCAATTATATCCCCCAATTATACTTGGAACACCTTTTATAAATGCATTTATCCTACACTCATATTGTAGCTAAAGGATTTACTACTACCTATAAAAACAAAGAGATATCATACCCCTTTGTTACAGATCCAGTAATCAGGGATATAAATGCTTTAATTGAAATGAAGCAACAACATGTTAATTTTCTACAACTTGAAATGTTTAGCATAAATATTTGTGATACCATGAAATCTGCTAAAATATAGGAGAAAATAAAAATAATCTCTGAACAAATGAAGATTGATGTGTGTGCTGATCACCCCAATGCTTTTTGGGATCGTAAACAACACATTGTAATCCTTCCATATGAAGATAATTTCTGCAAAGATAATATCCCAACGAAATCAAGACCCTGTCAAATGAATACAAAATTAGTAAAATTCTACAAAAAGGAGATTGATATTCTCTTACAAAAGGATTTGATAAAACATTGTAAATCACCATGATCCTGCACTGCTTTTTATGTGAACAATGCTACTAAAAAAGAACATGGTATGCTGAGGTTAGTAATAAATTATAAGCCTCTTCATAAATGTTTAAAATGGATTAGATACCCTATTCCAAATAAAAAAGATTTATTGTCCAGATTATATGATGCCAATATATTTTTCAAATTCGATTTAAAATATGGGTATTAGAAAATCCAGTTATTTAGAGAGCACACTTATAGAACTGCTTTCAATATCCCATTCAAACAATTTGAATGAAATGTGATGCCCTTTGGATTGAAAAATGCCCCTTCTAAATTCCAGAAGATTATGAATGACATTTTTAATCAATATATGAATTTCATTCTTGTTTACATTGATGATATTCTTGTGTTTTCTAAAACATTAGTAGTACATTTTAAACATCTTGATGTGTTTAAAAGGATTGTGATACAAAATGGTTTGGTGATATCTAAGCCAAAAATGAGTTTGTTTCAAACAAATATTCGATTTTTAGGTCATAATATTTGCCAAGGGAAGATAGTCCCTGTTTAGCGTTCTGTTGATTTTAATGATAATTTCCTAATGTTATCACTGATAGAACTTAATTACAGCAATTCCTAGGAAGTTTGAATTATATATTCCCATTTTATGAGAATTTTTCAAGAGATTTAGCCCCTTTATATGATAGGCTAAAAAGTGTTTTTAAGGTCCCTGAACTGATAGTCCTACCAACCTTGTTAAACACATTAAGCAACGAGTCAAAACTTTGCCTTGCTTAACTTTAGCTAACCCTGCTTGGCTAAATATTGTTGAAACAGATGCCTCTAATGTTGGTTATGGTGGAATAGTTAAGCAGGTTAATCCCCATGATGTTACTGAACGCCTGATACAATTTCATTCTGGGAAATGGACTGATAGTCAAAAGAATTATGCAGCGATTGCATATGAAATGTTAACCATTATTAAATGTGTTCTTAAATTTCAGGATGATTTATATAATTATTTTTTTACTAAAACAGATGCTCAATCAGTGAAGTATATGTTCGACAAAGATTTTAAACATGATGCGTCAAATTGATATTTGCAAGGTGGCAAGCTCAATTAGCACCTTTTGATTTTGAAATTCAATATAAAAAAGGAATTGAAAATTTCCTGCCTGATTTTTTATCCGGAGAATACTTAAGTGGAAAATAAATTTTTACACTCATTTCCTCTCTAAAAAAATGATAATCGCTATTATAAAGACAATTCCTTTAAACGTCGATATACATATTCTTATAATGGAAAAAATCATTCATGCAATGGTTGAAGATGAATTTGAAGTCTTTAATTATGAAGAATTTCGAAACGAAATAGATTGGTATGATATTGATTTGTCTGACTAATCTATTATGTGCAGCATGGCTATAAATCCGTCCTAGCAACTGGCCAGAGGAAAAGGTAGAGGCAGAGGAAGATACTCCTCTGGAGGAAGATCAACCCCCTCATCATCACAGCCTCAGGCATCATCATATGCTTTATTATCTAATGCCTTAGTGATACGAAGAGGCAATATGAGTTTGATAAACTCTAAGATTCCGCAGATAGGCGAATCTTCATCTTCACAATTGATCCATATAGAAGATATTATGGAGGATTATCCATTATATGGACAACTGCAGTCATATCTAATTGTAAAGCAAGTATATACATTTGCTAATATTACAAAAAAAAATGCTGATAGCAAACCCTTTGAACAAATTGACAAAAGAGAGCTGATAATTCTCGTAGAAAATTTTGAAATTTAAAAACAAACTGAACCTTGGAAGATAATCCACAAATATTTGATTTCTAACCTTTATTTTGCAGGAAAGTCATATAAGACTTGAACATATTATGAAATAATCCTATTGTCTACTGGAAGTGCAGATATTGACAACTTTCAGACATATGATGAAGAACCAGATGTATATGGGTTTTCAAAAATTGTGATAAAAAAGATTATTACTCTTGGAGATTGGGGTACGACCTCAATGGCAGAAAGATAACTACTGCTGAAGGGGTCCAAAATTAACTTCACTTATTGGGACTATGTTCAGGCTTTCACCAAGACATTATATTATAATAATAATAAACATAAACACACATGATTTATTAAAATATGTTCGAAGATTTTCAACGAACCAATTCCTTATTGGTTTATTCATTGGTGGTCGTATCATGGCCCAACTATTCAGATATTACCAGATCTTTTTTTGAAATTATACAAAAGATGGACGAAAATATCTCCATTCTTGACTAAGTTATATCACTCCGACCATGTCTGCAATTTAGGCAAAATAGACCAAATGTTCTTTTTTTTTTATAGAATTCTCTATTCCATGGATTCACAAATGGAATATTGAACTGGGATTTACAAAAAAATAGATCCCTTGATTATACAGAGTATTCTATAATAATTTTTGGGACAAGCTAATGCACAAGGACCCAAAGACTAAAAACTGAATGGACAGGAGCTCCTGGATACTATTGATAATAAAATTCAGGAATATGAAAATGCTCCTCAGAAAAATATTGTTGAGGATAAATCATTGAAACATATCTCCAGAAAAATTTTTGTTTATGAGGGAGATAGAATGGAGATGATAGAACGGTATTTGGGAGAAGTTTGAAGAAATTTGATAAAAACTGTCGAACAACATTTTGATATTTCAATGAAAAACATCACCAGCGATAATATTGCGGAAGATATTCAAGATTCTCAGCCATTTGATTTAGGAAATAGTTTGAACGAAGAAGCTATTGCAAAAATGGAAGAATTTCTCCGAAAGCTAAAAAAGGGAAACAATGTCTAGATAGGACAAAATATGTGGGATCCCGGATGTGGGACCCTCTTTTGCTATTTACATAGTAGATCCACTGTGCATAGGGACCCGGATGTAGGACCCATAAATACTATGTATAGATTTCTTTTGCTTTTTCTATTCTATAAATATGTCCTTCAATTGTTAGGGAAGGCCAGGAATTTTTTTTTCTTTCTTTTTCTCTCTCTACACCAGTTTGCTCTTCTCTTTTTCTTCTGTAAAATATTTCAAAGGTTGAATAAAAGAAGGTCGATAGCCGTCATTATAAGGTATTTACTTGTCTTTTTATTTACTTCACTCTCCAGCCGTGACTATGTCCGGCTAAAACTCCTCATATCTATGCTGAAGATCTAACTTCTCTTACGTCGTAACTATGAAAGATCCAAACTCTATCAAAATATGAAAGAATTTTCTATAGTTTCTTGACTTGGTTCCGAAATGGTGGTACGGTCAAAATTAGTACTACTTATGTTGGCTTTTTTTTAGTGAATACATCTAGCAAGCCGTGACTTTTTAAGCCCGTTAAAGATGAAGAAAAGTGTGTCTCTTTTCACGGTAAGAACCGCTAGGCACATGGCCTCAACTTAAGTGTGTATTAAAATCTGATAGGCCCCTTGTTCGGGTAAAAAATTGATTCTTTCATACAGTCAATAAGCTATTTGAAATTCTTTTATATTTCGGTTGGTGCCTCGGTTGGTTTTCCGACTAGGCTTTCCGATATTAGTTAATAGGTCTGGTAGGCCGTCCGGGTTACCGCCCGCCTGCAAGGTCCTACCGGCCTGCAAGGTCTTGTCAACCTGGTATCAATTGTAATAAAAATATTATTTTATTTTACATTATTTATATTAAATTTTCATTCTTCTCATTTTCATTCTTTACTTTTGGAGATTCCATGCAATTGTTCGCATTATTTATTTTTAAATTATTCTCTTTATTTATCATACTTGTTTTAGTATTCTCATTTGTTTTAACTAAAGTAGAAATCATTGTTAAATGAGGTTATAAACTTGAGTTTTTTTTCTTTTGAATTATACTTATTTAACTTACAAAGAGGGGCTAAATATACCCATGCACTAGTGAAAATGATTTAAATATACCCTTAATTATAATTTTAGTTCAAATATACACTTTTCTTATTCTTTCCGTCCAAATATACTCTTGTACTATTGAAAATAATTTAAATATATCATTTGTTATACTTTAGGTTCAAATACACCTCTTTTATTATATTTTCAGTCCAAATATATCCCTCACATTATATATGAGCATAAATTTTTCCTTAATTACAGCGGTGAAACGCATGGCAAGCTCACAAGGAAGTGACCTACCCCCAATATTAAGTATCCAATTTATTTTAAAAACTCACTCGTTTAACCCGTTCCCAACCAATTCCCTCTTCTTTGAATTATATATTTTTTTTGTATCTTCTTCTTCTAATTAAAGGCTTTCCTTTCTATAATTATAACAATAACAATCTTAGTTGTGAATTTCCTCTTTATATGTGTTTTAACCCTTTTGTCCTTCTTCATAATTGTTATATGCTATTTGAGTTATGGGAATGGTTGGCACGGTTCCTAATGTGTCGGGAGTGATTTGGATGAGTTTGAGACTTTTAAAGGCTTTAAAAGTCATAAGTTTGACTTCAGTCAATATTTCATATTTCAAGCCTCGAATGGTGATTTGGACAACTTTCTTAGATCCGAAACGTTGATTAGTAACTCGATTAGTTCAGTCTGAAACCTTTATTTCTCATTTTGACCCATTTGATGAAAACTGGTAAAATAAGCCTAAAAAGGTCTTAGGGGCTAAATTATTGTAAATAATCTCTTTTCAAAAATTTGATGGTACTATTGGGTTAAATTAATGGTACCATCGAGTTCAGAACATCAAAATAGTATAATAACATATATTGGTTTAATTTTTTGGGTTTTCGAATGAATTTTGAGGGTTGTAACCCAAGGGAGTATTTGAGACATCAATTTTTTAGATTGGATCAGGGTTCTATAACCGTCCTGAAATATGAGGCATGGTTTCATAAGCTTGACAGGCATGCTACAACTATCTTACCAACTGAGTATGAGTGGATTTGGTGTTTTGTTTGAGGACTGAGACTTCCTTTTTGCATGTCTACTAATAGTTTGGTTACCACTGCCAGGTCTTTTATTAAGGTCTTTGATAGTGCTCAAACTATGGGAGAGATGTATCGTAGGGCCCAAGGGGGTAGCAATAAGAGGCCCCATTACCTGGGCAATTTCAGTGGGAGCTGGAGCGGCTCATAGTTTAGTGACAACGATTTTCAGGTTAGGTACTCTCCATGTCAATCTTATTAACATCAGGGTCAGTCTAGTAGGCTCATTTATGCCGCACTTCAGATTAATAATAAGGGTCAGCCTAACTACAATGATCATCCTGGCCAGAGCAACGGTGGGTCTTCGAGAGAGACACACATTTTAAGTTTTCTAGCCAAGGTGTCTATTTTGGGTCAACTGAATCTCTTGGGCACAGTTTAGAGCCTAGGGTATGTTATAATTTTGGGGCCTTTGACCATTATTCTAGTGGGTGTCCCTGGCGTGGGACAGTTGTTCCTACAGTATAGATGTAACACCCCGCAAAAATTTCCATGCGTTAGCTCGTGGTAATATGCTCTTAGAGTTAAATGACTAGAATTGTGCCAAAGAAACTTAGTCTTATTTTTGACTTCCAAAGTGAGTAAAGTTTAAACTATATATAATTTTCCTACTTTTGACTTTTTATCACGTGGAAAATTGAATGAGCTTTCCATAGATATAAGATTCCTCCAAATCCGATACCCGCGAAAGAAGTTATGGCTAATTTAAGTTCTAGTCGTAAAATACCATCATTTTGGTGCTTGGCGCGTCACCGGGGGGGGGGGGGCTATTTAGAAATTATCAAATTCCATTATCATAGTGCGATTATGGCGTATCGTGCTAAAGTTTCAAGTCTCAACCAGTAGGATAACGCGATGGCTCTGCATCGCGGTGACCTTAAGAATCCCACTCATCCATTTCCAGTGACCCACCGCGATTTTGGCGCGTCGTGGTGGCCTATGAAATAGGCTTCCCAGTTATATTTTTATTCTGTCTCATTAAGGGTATATTGGGTATTTTCCATCCCCTTATCAGCCTAAACACAAGATTTAATCCCAAAGACACCAGAATACATTCACAATCATCCAAATCACTCAAGAACACTCTCTAGGATTTCAAACTAAAAACTCAAATAACTCAAGATTTAACCGTGGGTTTTTAAGATTGATTGAAGATTTGGAATCCTCAAATCGTAGGCTTCAAGAATCATCCATCAAATTTCTAAATTGAGGTACGTGGGGTTTATCCTAAAAATGCATGGGCTTGTTGAAAACACTTAATTATGATTTAAAGATTATAAAGCATGAATTTGTTAA
>JAPEIP010002279.1:0-13738 GCA_026120095.1 Capsicum chinense | reverse complement strand
AGTTACTTCAGAAGCTACAGGTAAAAGATTTTGACATCATTCTCAACATGTATTGGCTTCATTCATGCTATGCTTCAGTTGATTATAGAAATAGAGTTGTCTATTTTTAATTTCCAAATAAACCTATCCTAAAATGGAGAGGTAGTACTTCATCCCTTAAGGGTCGACTTATTTCATACCTTAGAGAGAGAAAAATGATATCCAAGGGGTATGTCTATCATCTCATTTGAGTTGAAGATTCTAGTTTCGAGACTCCTAATATTAAGTCAATTCCAGTAGCAAGTGAATTTCCAGATACATTTCTCGAAGATCTTCCTAGAGTTCCTCCTGAAAGGGAAATTAACTTTGAAATAGACCTTCTTCTTGATGCTCAGCCCATTTATATTCCTCCATACAGAATGGCTCCAGCCAAACTCAAAGAGTTAAAAGTATAGTTGAAAGATCTCCTAGATAAGGGATTTTCAGACCTAGTATTTTCCCATGGGGCGCACCAATTTATTTATGCATAAGAAAGATGATTCTCTCAGAATGTGTATTGACTACCATCAATTGAATAAATTCACAGTCAAGAATAAGTATCCACTTCCTAGAATCAATGACTTGTTTGACCAACTTCAGGGTGCCAAAGAATGTGATATTCCAACAATAGCTTCCAGAACTCTGTATGGTCACTTTAAATCCATAGTCATGTTATTTGATCTCACGAATTCCCCAATAGACTTTATGGAGTTGATGAATAGAGTGTTCAAGTAGTACTTGGACATGGTCTTCATAGTATTCATAGATGATATTCTTGTCTACTCCCGCAATGAACAAAATCATGCAGATCATCTCAGAATAGTATTGCGGACCCACAAAACCTATAAGTTGTTCACCAAATTCAGTGAATGAAAATTTTGGATAAGGCAAATAGCTTTCCTTGGTCATATAGTTTTTGGTGATGGCATTATAGTTGATTCTCAAAAGACTGAAGCAGTAAGAAATTAGCGTAGACCTATCTCTCCATTAGATATCAGGAGTTTCTTAGGTTTGGCTGGATATTACCAATGGTTTGTTGAAGGATCTTCGTCTATTGCATCCTTCATATCCATATTGACTCAGAAGTAAGTCAAATTCCAATGATTCAATTCTTATGAGAAGAGTTTTTAGGAGTTGAAGACTCGACTCACTACAATCCCAGTTTTGACTTTGCCCGGTGGTTCAGATGGTTTTGTAGTATATTATGTGCTTTCAGAGTTGGTTTAGGGTGTGTTTTGATGTAGAGGGGTAAGATTGTTGCCTATGCCTCTAGATATCTTAATCCCCATGAATAGAATTATCCCACCCATGATCTAGAGGTAGAAGTTGTGTTTTCCATAAAGATTTGGAGTCACTATTTGTATGGGTGAATGTTGATGTGTTCACAGACCACAAAAGCTTGCAGTATGTGTTTTCTAAGAAAGACCTAAACTTGAGTCAGAGTAGGTGGTTTAAGTTATTGAAAGATTATGACATGAGTGTTCTGTATCATTCTGGAAAGGCTAATATAGTGGCAGATGCCCTCAGTAGATTGTCCATAGGCAATGTTGCTCACGTTGAGGATGCTATGAAGAAGCTAATTCAGGAAATTCATCATCTTACCAGACTAGGTGTCCATTTGGTTGATTATATTGAGGGTAGTATTCAGTTAAAGAATAGTTCAGAATCATTTTTGGTTTTCGAAGTAAAAGAAAAGCAGGATAAGGATCCCTGTTTAGTAAAGCTGAAAGAGTCAGTTAGAGATCAGAAGGTAGAGGTTTTCTCCCAAGGGGGAGATGGTGTGTTGCATTGCCAGGGTAGATTATGTGTGTTATGTATGGATTGTGTGAGACTATGAATTCTTGAAAAAGCACATGGTGCATGTTACTCGATTTATCCAGGGGCTACTAAGATGTACCACAACTTACGGGAAGTCTATTGGTGGATTGGGATGAAGAGAGACATTGCAGAGTTTGTAGCTAAGTACTTTACATATCAGCAGGTTAAGATTGAGCATCAGAAGTCTAGTGGGTTTATGTAGGAGTTTAGTATTCCCACTTGGAAGTAGAAGGATGCCTCGTATTCGTCGTCAGCATGATTTAATTTGGGTCATTGTAGACAGGATGACCAAATCAACCTATTTCTTGCCAGTTCATACCTCTTATTCAGCCAAGGACTATGCTAGGCTCTATTTCAGAGAGTTGGATAAGTTTTATGGTGTCCCATTATCCATCATTTCATATCGAGGTATGTAGTTCACCTCTTATATTTAGAATGTCTTCCAAAAGGGTCTCGGTACCAAGTCCACCTCAGTATAGCCTCCACCATCAGACAGATGGTCAAGCAAAAAGGGCCATTCAGACCCTTGAGGATATGTTGAGAGCATGTGTCATTGACTTTAAGGGTAGTTGGGATGACCACTTATCTTTGATTGATTTTGCATATATTAACAATTATCGTTCCAGTATCCAGATAGCTCTGTTAGAAGCTCTTTATAGAAGGAGATATAGATCTTAAATTGGTTGGTTTAAAGTAGGTAAGGCTACAATAGTAGGGCCCGACGTGGTATTTGATGCTTTAGAGAAAGTGCAGTTAATTAGAGAGAGGCTTAAGATAACTCAGAGCTGATAAAAATCTATACAGATATGAGAAGAAAAGACCTCGCATTTGAGATTGACGGCTTTGTGTAGTTGAACATCTCTTCCATAAAGGAAGTGAAGAGATTTGGTAAGAAGCGAAATTTTAGTCCCCGATATGTTGGTCCTTATAGGATTCTCAGTCGTTTTAGTAACGTAGCTTATGAGCTTGAGCTGCTTGCAGACTTAGCATCAGTGTCAGTGCACCTAGTTTTTCACGTCTCTTTGCTAAAGAAGTGCATTGGTGACCTAGCAATTGTAGTCCCGATA
Organism: Capsicum chinense; assembly: GCA_026120095.1. NCBI lineage: Eukaryota > Viridiplantae > Streptophyta > Magnoliopsida > Solanales > Solanaceae > Capsicum > Capsicum chinense. The sequence goes on along the minus strand of JAPEIP010002279.1, from coordinate 10,835 downwards.
GAGAGTGTAGATATTCAGAACAGCCTTTCTTATGAGAAATTCCCAGTCAAAATCCTTGATAGTCAGATTCACAGACTATGGAACAAAGAAGTTTCTTTTGTCAAAGTTCTTTGGCAGAATCAGTCTGTTAAGGGAGCTACTTAGGAAGCAGAAGCAGACATGCAAACCAAGTATTCTCACCTCTACTCTGCAAACTCAGACTCAACCTAAGGTAACAGTTTTTCTTATAATTACTTTATTCCATGCTCATTTACAACTGCATAACATTCCCATATCATTCATGTATTCATGAAATAGTTCAGTTATGTGTCATGTCTTTAGAATTCAGTCGTGCTTCAGTTATACATGTCAGTGTCATTATAGTTTCTCAGTTTCTCTCAGTTAAGTCAGTCTCATTTGAGGATGAATGTTCCCAAGATGGAATGCACATTGATTGATGTACTTCCCATAATAAAACCCTTGAATTTGCAAGTATAAGTTGTAGTGATGATGTTTACGTGTTGTTCATTATCATGTGCATTAATTATGCTCCCAAGTATTTGATAGAATGTCCATGTGAATTGAATAGTGAAATCATGACATGTTAGCATGTGTTCTAACATGTCATGAAGGAGTTATGAAAAATGATAAAATGACTCAGTGAAGGAGTTATGAAAAAATAACTATTGTTATACTTTTAAGATTTTCTATGTTTGTCAATTATGTCATCGAGTCCTGAGGGTATTTATTACCCAAAATCTAGTTGTTTATTTAGTTGCAGTAGTTATAAAATCATTCTAGTAAAAGTCCAAAATAGTAGTACTTAATCAGTTAGCAGAACTCAGTTCGGTTCAGTCAATAAACATGATCAGTGTTAGTTCAGTCAATCCTAGTACAGTCTAGTGATCAGTTCAATATCAATATAGTTGGGAGTAGGATTCAGCACAGAGTGAACCCAGGGATGGGATTATTCCTACCAGCAGAGGGTTTGACCCTTAGTAGTAGTCCCTGCATTACAGAACTACGTAGCCAATGTAGGTATGTAGTCCTCCTGCCAGATTAGGGTTGATGTGATCATATATATATTTCATGAGTCTTCCTTCCAGATTAGGGTTGACATAATAGCATTATTAGTATCCCTTAGTAAGGTTCTAACACCCTTCCAACTGGGGACACTTATAACCAGGTATGTCGGTTAGATGAAACTCCCATAATTACAGTTTCAGTCTCAGTATTTAGTAAAGAACTCAGACAGTTCTACAAAATTATGGCTATTAGTTATCAATCACTTAGCCATCCGAAATTAGTACTTCAGTATTAGTCTAAACTTTCAGTTATCAGTAATCAGTTATCAAAACTTAGTATTTCAATTTTAGTTTAATTCAGACATGCATTATATGTGCAGTATTGTATATTCAGCATGTTCATTAGTTACAGTATTACATGTACTCTCATTTGGTTACTTCATGATGTTCGTTCAGTCAGTTATCATCCCATGCATATGAACCCATGTATATCAGCCTACCTGACCTAGCATACCAGTACATTCCATGTACTGACGCATACTCTTTCTTTGTGCTATGATATCTTATATCATAGGTTCGAATGCTCAGGGTCCTAATCATACTTAGCAGCTCAGGCTATCAGCAGCAGATACAGTGGTGAGTCCTCATATTTTGAGGATAGGTTTTATCTATTTCAGTAGTTCAGCAGTTCAGTAGTTATTTCAATCGAATTTAGTTGGGGGTTTGTCCCATCAACTCTATATTTAGAAAGTTAAAGGCTTTCAGAGCAGAACAATCAGATATTCTAATTTTTAGGTGTTATTATCAGTTACACTGGGTATATATATTTTCAATATTTTGAGAACCTTTGGTATGTTCAGTTGTACTTCCGCATATATTTTCAGTATTGTTATTCAGTGCTCACAGCAGGTACCAGTCATGATGTAATGCCCTGAGTCTATACTCCAAACATCATATGGTGTTTACAATACTAAAGGACCACAAGCTAACCCATGACTGGTACCTGGTATGAGGACTAAATAATAATACTAAAATAATGTGAAAGTTAGACCAAAATTCCATAAGGTTCATAATTTGAATACTGATAAATATAGCAACTAATAATAACATCTAAAAACTGAATATTATCTAAACTAGTCTAGTCTGAAAAGCCTCTACTAAACTGTCTGAATGTGGAGTTGATGGGACAAGCCCCCAACTAACTCCAACTAATAAAATACTAAAATAAATAATATCCTCGATGGATAAGGACTCACTACTGAATCTACTGCTATATCTAAATCTGCCTAATCATGGTTAGGAACTTGAGCATTTGAACCTATGATATAATACATCATAGCATAAGAAAAGAGTATATAATCAATACATGGAATGTACTAGTATGCTAGATGAGGCAAGGCTAAAATGTATGGGTTCAGATATATGAACAATAATTAACTAAGTTATATGAATATAACTGAATAAGAGTACATGGATAACTGAAGCTACTGTAAACACCGATTATGCAATACTGCACATATACATATACATTGTGTCTGAGAGTTATACTAAAACTGAGTATTGAGTTTTGATAACTAAGAAACTGATATCTGAGATTACTAATAACTTAATTACTGATAATTAGTGACTGTTTCTAAAAGTCCTGATTTTGTAAAACTGAATTGAGTTTTATGCTGAGACTAAAATTGAAACAGTAGGAGGTAATTATCTAACCGACGTACCCCTCTTCGAACTGATTGGGGTCCAACCAGTAACTCGAGTTTGAAGGGTGTTAGTACCGTGCCATGGGTACAGAAACTGGCTGTATGGATCCATTGAAATATCATCCCTAAGGACTAAAGGTCACCCTTTACTGGAAGGTTCCCTGATGAGAATGGTATTACCCTCAACTGGCAGGTAAACACCTGATTAACCCTCCACTGGCAAGTTGATATCTCAACCTACACTAGCTACGTAGTTCTGGAACAAAAAGACTGCTGCTAAGGATCACAGCTCTACTGGCAGGTGAGCCTCCATCCTTGGGTTCGCTCGGTATTGAATCCTAATCCCAACTGAATGACACTGATTATTAAACTGAACTTAAATGGACTGAGTCTCACTAAGTTCTATAACTGACCGAGTACTACTATTTGTGATATTATTGAGACTATTCTGTAGCAACTGTGATTCTAGGTATACAACTAGATTTTGGGTATTAAATACCCCCAGGACTCGATAGCATCAATAGTATACATGGCACAATCATGAAAGCATAACACTAGTTTCTTGTTCACAATGCATTCATTTAGATATTTTGTCAAACACTTGAGAGGCATGAACTTGTACATGAATGGGACCATAGGATAACATGTCATGATTTTACTATTCAACTTACATAGGCATTCTATCAAACACTTGGGGAGCATGATTATTTCACATAATAATAAACACATATAAATATCATGGCTACAACATTCAACTTGTAAATTCAAGGATTTAACATGAGAATCACATAATTCATCACACTTGCTATCTTAATTTCATGATGCTTGTAATTAATCATGGATTGGAACCCAAACAACATCATGAACATTCTTACAATCTAATTCAAGTATGGGAATCATATATCCGAAAACTTGTATTCTTGAAAAAGGGTTCTTGGACTCCATAGGTGGTAAGGGACCATGGATGAACACCTAAAATACTTGGGAAGTTTAATTATTGAACATTCTTGATGGATTTCTTAAGAGACCTTGATTTTTTAAGGTTAGGGTTTTGTTAATTGAGAGAATGCTCTTGATTTTGGGGGAAATTGAATAGAATAATGACTTAACTAGGTTATTAGGTGTTTAATCACATGTTTTGGATGAATTAGGGTCTTTGGGAATTGACCAAATGGTCCCTGAAATTAAATCGTGGAAGTTGAAAATCCTGATTTTGCATGTCGGCACGATACGGTACAATCAGGCTCACTGGAAAATGGACAACTCCCATTTTGACCATTGGCGTGACGTAGTGAAATTGCATTGCGCCACTAGAAATGGACAACTGGGAACTATACTTTTGGTGGATGCACATCGTTGTGCCTCACAGAAAAGTGGAAAATTACGAAATGGAACATCAACTCGAAGCGGGCTTATCGTGATGGCACACTGGAAAAGAGACGAATACCATTTTTTGGTCCACCGTGATGTGGTACTAGTATTGAGATACTAAATTCACTAAAAGTTCCATAATTTCTCACCCGAATATCGGATTTGGGCAAAATTGATATCGTTGGAAATCTAATTCAATTACCATTTAGTGGGTTATGAACTGGAAAATTTTGAGTAGGGAAAAAGATATGCTCATTCAAAGTTGACTAAAGCAATATTCTTATACGAAATTCAATCGGTAAGAATTACTTTGATTCGTCTAATAGTTGGAAGTTATTTGAGACCTAAATATACCTCAAACTAACTCATGAAACTATCAAAGGATAGTAATGTACTATGCATAAGCTTGAAACATCACTCTAGCATTGGTTTGAATTTTTGGGGTATTACACCTGGGTTAACTTGTGGTCCTTCAAGATTGTAAGCACTGTGTGAAACTCAAGGTGTAATCTTGGAGTCTTACACTTGGTTAGCCTATAATACCTACTGCGTACAAGTATAATGTACTCATTCCTACTGCTCCCTTTTGGTGTAGGTCCTAGCTCGAGTGAGCCTCAGTTCGATTGACTCGAGCGATTGTTGGAGCATCTAAGGTAGCGGTTGGACATTCATGCGTCCGAAGATCACCTCTGTCTTTCTATAGTAGTTATGTATTTATTAGTATTCAGAGAAAGTTATTATTTTTGTATGGTTACTTTTTCGATGTATTTGACTCTTGAATTTTATTAGCAGTTCTTACACTTTGACACCTGGTCTTGGGCATTATTAGATTTTGGATATGTTCTTTCCGCATTATTATGATTACTTATATGATTCAGCTTCATTCTAAAAGACTTAACTTGGGATATTTCAGTCCTTTTTTTGTATCATTTTGGGTGATAGGATTACTTATCAATGTACGCCGCAATAAGTGCCATCATGACCCTCATTTTTGAGTTGTGACATTATGTTTCATACTAAATATAATTGTCAATTTACTTATTCAATTTATAAAATCAACACAACTTTATTATATTTATATTTGTTTGATTACGAAAAAGTTATTCTGAGAAATTATCCGAGGATTAGCTATTTTAGGATAAGTTATCCCACCCATCTCATCACTATATCATAAAGGGTGGTATGAAATAATTTCGGGACTAGCTAATACCTCCAATCAAACGCAGGATAAAATAATCGTAAATTTTATCCCGAGATTATTATTTCTTATACCTTTTTACTAACATAAGATTTTTTTTCTATTTTTGTTTAGAAAGTGAATCAATTATAATACGATTGTCTTGTTATCATTTAATCAAGTAAGATTATTAAATTTTTTAAGTTGGATCAAACAAGCAATTAAATTCTTATGAAAAAATAATTAAGTTACATTTACACGTGGCATGCATGAACATCATAAGCACCATTACAATTCCCAACACTAACCTCAGTACAACCTTCCATCCTCAGACAGATGGCTAAGTAAAAAGGACCATCCAGACTCTAAAAGATATGCTAAGAATGTGTTCCATTGACTTTAAGGGTAGTTGGGATGACAACTTTCCCTTGATTGAGTTTGCATATAACATCAGTTACTATTCTATCATTTAGATGGCTCTGTTTGAGGTGCTCTATAGAAGGATATCTAGGTCTCCCATTAGTTGGTTTGAAGTGGGTGAGGCCACAGTAGTAGGGCTTAACTTGGTATTTGATACTTTAGAAAAAGTTTAGTTGATCAGGGAAAGGCTTAAGATAGCTCAAAGCTGACAGAAATCATATGTCGATGTGCATAAAAAGGATTTCGAGTTTGACATTAGGGATTATATGTATTTGAGAATCTTTCCTATGAAAGGAGTGAAGAGGTTTGGTAAAAAAGGGAAGCTCAGTCCCCGATATATTGGTCCCTACCAAATTCTCAGCCATTTTAAAAAGGTAGCTTACGAGCTTAAGTTATCTTCAGATTTAGCTTCAGTCCATATAGTATTTCATGTCTCCTTGCTAAAGAAATGCATAGGTGAACCAGCAGTTGTAGTCCCTGCAGAGGATATAGATGTTCAGAACAGCCTTTTTTATGACGAGATCCCAATTGAAATTCTTGACTATCAGATTCGTAGACTGAGGAACAAAGAAATCTATTTAGTCAAAGTTGTTTGGCGGAATCAGTCCGTTGAGGGAGCTACTTGGGAAGCAGAAGCAGATATGCGGACCAAGTATCTTCTCATTTTCTCCACAAACTCAAATTTAGCTCAAGGTAACAATTTTCCTTGAATTTACTCAGTTCCATGTTCATATTTCCTTTATGAGTTAAATATCAGTTCAGTCACATAGAATTCGCATATCATGCATATCTTCATAAACCAGCTCAGTCATGTGTCGTTTCTTCAGAATTCAGTCATGCTTCAGTTATGCATCTTTAAACTCAGTATATCAGCAGTCTCAGTCATGAAATCATGCTTCAGTTATGCATGTCCAGTACATAAATTCAGTCTATCAGTATTCTCAACTTAGTCAATCTCATTCTAGGACGAATGTTCCCAAGGGGGGTATTGTAAGACCCCTCAAAATCATAAGCTTAATTCAGTCTGTTAAAGCTATATAAAGGGTTCCCATACTTAAAAATTTCAGCCAAGTGTTTAGACTTAGAATTTATTTTAGCCTTCATAAGTTGTCGATCCTATTTTACAATCCTTACGACCATCAAATGTTGATCTTTAGGTTGATTCATGATCAGGAATATTAGTAGGTGAGCTCGGACGAGTTTTGGAATTTTCAAACATTATTTAAGGCATGTTTGGAAATCCAAAACAATGGATCGATGTGATCTCGATGCTCCACAACGCCTATCTCATCGATAAATATTTTCCTTAGCTCTCAGTGTAGATTTTAGTGAGCCGACGCAATCTTGATGCATCACGTTGGCCATGTGTCGACCCTATCGATGCGGCGTATCAGGCTGTGCATCGTTGGACACATTTTTCAGTAATTAAAAGCCACATCGTTAGGGGTAATTGGGTCATTTTCCCACCACTATTCAACCCTAAAAACACAAAATTAATCATTCCTAGGGCAAAAACATTCGCTTTCTCTCAAATTTACTCAAGAAAAAAACCCTAGGAGATCTAATTTCAAACTCAAGCTTCAAGAACACGCCATCAATCTTCATTAATTCAAGCATCAAGGTATGTGGGGTTTTCTTCCACCCTTGGAGTTCAAGAAACTCTTTTAAATTACAAGTTAAATGATTTCATGAATTCCATGTTGGATTTGAATATATTAATGATTTTGATATTAATTGAATTTCTATCCACGGTTTATTACAAGTTTCATGTGAAATTATTTATCTTGTGTGTAGTATCATATGAATTCATGTTAAAAACCCTTGAATTGTAAATTAGGATTTGATATTATGATGCCTACATGTTGTTTAATAGCATGTGCATAGATTATATTCCCCAAGTGCTTGATGAATTACTTTTGTAAATTAAATGTGAAAAATCATGACATGCTAGCATATGTGCAAGTTTATATCTTACAAGTGTTTGATAAAATTCCTCTATAAATGAGTGATGGACAAGTGAAGAACATTGCTATGCTTTTCAAGTTTATGTTATGCCTTACTTTTCATGCTATCGAGTCCTGGGGATATTCAATACCCGAAAATCTAGTTGTTTACCTAGAGTTATAGTAGTTACAAAATAGTCTCAATAGTGTCATGAATGGTAGTACTCAGTAACATATCACAGTCTCAATTCAGTATTCAATTCAGAACTCAGTGAACTCGGTCAGTTAACAGAACAATAGTATTCCTCAAGTTAGCAAAACCCTATGAACTTAGTCCAGTCAGTTAGTGAATATGATCAGTAACAGTTTAGTCCAACCTAGTATAGCTTAGAAATTAGTTCAGTGTCTATTCAGTTGGGAGTAGGAATTAGCATCGAGCGAACCCAAGGATGAGGGCATTCCTGCTAGCATAGGGTTTGACCCTTAGCAGCAGTCCCTGCATTATAGAATTACATAGCTACCGTAGGTTGAGATATCTTCCTGCTAGAATAGGGTTGATATATATCGTATGAGTTTTCCTACCAGTGAGGGTTGACGAAAGTGATTCCTATCAGAAAAGGTTAACTCATAGCTTGTCTTTACCCGTGGTACGGTATTGAATCCCTTCCAACTGGGGTTACAAGTTGGACCACAATTTATTTGGAAAGGGGCATGTCGGTTAGATGACTACCTCCCATAGTTTTAGTTTTAGTCTTAGTATAGAACTCAGTTGAGTTCAACATATTCAGGACTGTCAGACAGAGTCACCCAGCCCAGTATAGAACTCAGATCAATTCTACAAAATTAGGACTGTCAGAAATAGTTATTCAGCTATCAGTATTACAGTATCAGTAGACTCCAATATCAGTTAATCAATATTCAAATCCCAGTATCCAGTGTTAACATGATCTTAGCTACAGTCTATGTATTCATGCATGTATTCTCTTTCAGTTACATTTATGTTACTCAACCAGCTATAGTTCATGCATATGAACTCTTGCATATCAACCTACCATACTTACCATACCAGTACTTTCAAAGTACTGACGCATACTTTTCTTATGCGCTATGATGTCTTATATCATAGATTTAGACGCACGGGCTCCTGACCATACTTAGTAGTCCAATCCATCAGCAGCAGACGTAGTGGTGAGTCCTTATAATTCGAGGATAAAGTTGTTATTTTAGCATTTTAGTATTCAGTTTATTTCAGTAGCCGGAGTTAGTTGAGGGCTTGTCCCATCAACTCCATATTCAGATAGTTAGAGGATTTTAGACTAGATAATTTTAGACACTTATTTCAATACAGTTATCAGTATTTAGTATTGGTTTTCAGTTATGAACCTTAGGGAAATTACAGCCTAACTTCCGCATTTATTTTAGTAATATTATTATTACAGTGTTACTATTATACAGTGCTCACAGCAGGTAACAGTCATGGGTTAGCTGGTGGTCCTTCGGGATCGCTAGCACCGTGTTGAGTCAGGGTTACAGATTCGGGGCGTTACATTATTGCTTTGTATGATTCTATAAATAAAAGTTGTAAAAGAAAAATCTTAAAATTAGTTATTTATCTAAGAGAATTTGTTTGATTTGATGTTAAAATAAGCATTACAGTAAATGATATTTTAATGTTAGTTATGAAACTTAAATAAGTTGTAAGTTATTATTTGATTTTATAAAAATAAGAATTTATATTTATTTATATAGTATGATTTCTACTTACATTTTCTATTATGTTTATTCAAAAGTATTAATGATTATTTATTTGCAATACTAATAAAATAGCTATAAATATATTTAAAATTGTAATATTGGACGCGTAAACGGGCCCTTCATTAGCTTGTATATATACATAGATATATAATTATAAATTACTTAAAATTCAACTATTGTATCAAGGTTGTTGTACACTTTCATGGACCTCCTCATCCCCCCCAGGCTAGGTTGTCTAATAGATTGGGGTTGTGTATGACTAACATCACTTCTCGATTGTCCATGAGGACATTCAGTATTAGTGATTGTCCTTGCATTGCCATCTCCACCCAGGACGTTGGGTTCTAATTAAAATATGCAAGAGGTGTGGGGTAGACAGGTATTGATCCCATCGATAGGTCGGTCACTAGAAAGATATGGATCAAGAAAAATAATATTTGAAATAGATTTGGGTTCATGGTTGATTGAAAGAGGGGAGTGGAGCTTAGAGTTGGTCGATATTGTGAGCAAAGGGGACGTATGTGCATAATTATCTAGAGGAGGTAGTTCATTTAGGGTGAAGTTAATGGGGATTAATCCCTTATTTATTAGTGATTCTAAAGTTGGATGTAGGATGTGGAGATACAAGGACAAAAATCTTTTTGCAATTATTGCAAAATATTATTATGAAAAAATTAAAAATTTTATTACTCCCTCCTTTTCATATTGCTTAACCCCATACTAAATATAGTTATTTCAATTTACTTATCCAATTTATAAAATCAACAAAACTTTATTACAACTAAGTAACTACATAAAATCAAGTGCTTCTAAGCACCTTTTTAATTTACCTAAACGCTAAAAATTAGTTTCAATGCCTTTTTGAATTAAAAGCACTTAAAATATACCAATCCAAAGAGACTTTTATATTTCCCCATATATTATACATATTATAATTATGCAAATTTCTAAATTGTAAATTAAAGACCATATTAATTGTATACATAAATAACTTATCTCCTAACCAGCTAGCAAGTAATATTATTTAAGCTAGATTTAATAGATGCATAACTCATAATCACAATAACAACTAACAAATGACTCCAAAATTGGTAATAAATATTTGCAAATACTAACATTTAATATTTTCATTTAGAGTAATGAGGTTATTAGAGTATCAGTTATCAATAAATCAAGTAAGCTTTTGAATTTTTAAGCTCGGTCAAAAAAGATATTAAATTCATATGATAAATAATTCATTTACATTTGCATGTGGCGTGCATGCACCTTGGAAGCACCATGACTATTCCCGGCATGTAATGTACCTCCTCCATCCACTCAGATAAAAAATTAATGTACACTTTTACTTGTTCAGTCATCAATTGCAATACTATATATTTTATTTTTTTGTGTATGACATACATGACATACATGTGCATTACCAACATACACGTGCAAAGCAAGTATACTGAACTAGTTAGAC
>JAPEIP010002274.1:0-59094 GCA_026120095.1 Capsicum chinense | reverse complement strand
TCAATCCAAAGGACATAAACAGGAATTCATAGTACCATATCAGGTTCGAAAAGCTATTTTGGGAATGTCATCCTTCCTAACCTTCAACTGATGATAACCCAAACGAAGGTCTATCTTGGAGAAATATTTAGCACCCTCAAGCTGGTCAAAAAGATCATTAATTATGGGATGAGGGTACTTATTCTTAACTATAACTTTATTCAGTTATCGGTAGTCTATAAACATATAGAGGGAGCCATCTTTCTTATGCACGAATAGTACAAAGGCACCACTAGCAAGAGGCACTTGTACGAATGAAACCTTTATTAACAGGGTTTTTTAACTATTCTTTCAATTCTACAGGATCTATCCAATATGTGGAATAGAAATAGGTTGAGTGATTGGCAATAGTTCAATACCAAAGTCTATCTCCCTATTTAGGGGTATTCTAGAAAGCTCATCAGGAAAGACCTCTGAGAATTCATTAACTACTGTAACTGGCTGATGGGTATGATTATTTGAACTAGAACCTTTTACTCAACCAAGATGATACAAACAACCCTTAGATATGAGTTTACGAGATCTAACATAAGATATGAACTTTTCTTTAGGCGCAAAAGAATGCCCCTCCCACTTTATAACTGGTTCATTAGGAAAATAGAAGGTGGCCTTTTTGGTTCTACAAAAAATATAGCATAACATGAATGAAGCCAATCCATTCCCAGCATAGCATCAAAATCAACCATATCAAGTTCAATAAGATCAACCATAGTATCCCGATAGAAAGCAGATACCACACAATTTCTATAAACTCTTTTATCAATAACAGAGTCAAAATAAGAGTAGAGACAGAGAAGAGTTTAGAAATATCTTTGGGATCAAAACCAAAATTAACTGCCATATAAGAGGTCATCTTAGAAAAGGTATACCTAAGATAAAGAAACACGCAGACATCACAAGGAAAATTTTGTAACATACTAGTGACCATATCTGGAGAAGCCTCTGATTCCTGATGAGTAGAAAAAGCATCTAAACTGTTACGACAACCCCCAGAAGTAGAAGTAGCACCCTTGGGTGGCAGAGCTGTGGAAGAAGCTTAGGACTTAATGCCTCAAGAATTTTCTATAATTGAGGGTAAATCCCTCCTAAAATTACTTGGTTGACCACAAGTATAGCACACATGATCACCATGGTTGCAGTTTCCTAGGTGATTCTTCCCGTAATTTCCCCAGCATGGGTATGGCTTAAAGGTTTGGGCAAAACTACCCTAAGATTGGGTACCCTGTATCCTCGACCTACAACTACGTTGGAAATTTTTGAATTGCTAGTTGATTGGAGATTTGTGCGATGGGGCGCTAGATGATACTATGCATTGCCCTAAAATTTCTTCTTAGACCACTACCTATCCCATTTTCCACCCTGATGCTGATTGAAATTTTGATCAACCGACCTTGCTTTCTTAGCTTGCCTCTCCTCATTCCCAGCCTATTTTTTCTTCTCTTACTTCACTTGTTGCATTTATACTACTAACCTGGATATATCCACGTTATTGTGCAGCATAGCCCCCTTACACTCTAATACCAAATCTTCAGAGAGACTAAATGCAAACTTTCTCATGCGAGCCCTCATAATGGACACCAACTCTGGGTATACCGATATAGTTGAGTGAATATCAATGCATATTCCTTGATGCTCATCTTTCCTTGTTTAAGATCAACAAATTCTTCAGCCTTTGCTTTCCTTAGTTATTGGGGAAAGAAGTGATCCAGGAAAACCTCTAAAAACTCTTCCCATACAATAGGTTTGGCATCCTCATGTAACACGCCGAATCTGATACCCAAAATGCTACACGGTGACCATGATATCGAAGGACCACAAGCTAATCTATGACTGATATCTGTACCTATACACTGTATAATATGTATATAAAATGTAGAAATAAAGGCTAATAGGCCATAAGGTTCAATACTAAACATAATTGATAAAACATCATATCTAGATGGGGTACGAAATACCCAAAACAACAAAAATAATCATCTGAACATGACAGTCTGAAAAGCCTCCAACTGTCTGAATAAAGAGTTGATGGGACATGTGCCCAACTAACTCCATCTACTGAAAGCTAAAACTAAATTAATGATATAACTAATAATATCGTCCTCATATAATGAGGACTCACTGCTAAACCTGGTTGTTACTGATACTCTGGAGCTCGTACTTCTGATCCTATGGTATAAAAACATCATAGCGCAAATGTGTCAATACGATTGAATATACTGGTATGCATGTGAGGTAGGCTAAATGCAAAGGGTTCATATGCATGAACTATACTAACTGACTGTTTAACATAAATTTGAGAATGCATGCATGAATACATAATAACTCTAACTGAGATCATGATGACATGATTACTGAGCCTGATATAATGCCCCAATTTTATGAATCAAAATGCTACAAAGTGTTCATGACCCCAAGGGACTACAATCTAACCCATGAATGATATCTATACCTGTACACCGCATAATATACATATAATTCGCCAAAAACTTGAACATGTAGGACATAAGGTTCAACTGAAGAGATATAGTAACATCCATGGGGTAATGAATACCCAAAATAACTAAATATAAAATTGAATACTGAATCTAATAGCTAAATCTGACTAAATTTGAAAGCCTATAAGTATTGTCTGAATAAGGATTTGAAGGAACATGTCTCCAACTAACTCTGTAAAACTGAACTAAAGTAATAAATGAATAAATCAAATCATATTATCCTCGAATGGATGAGGACTCACTACAACACTACGACTGGAAAGCTACTACTGGTATGGAACTCTTGGCTCTGGACCTATGGTGTAACATGAAAAGAAAGCACTATAGCGCAAATATGTCAGTGCAACTGGAGTACTGAGTATACAAGTGAGGTAGGCTAATGCAAAGGGTTTACATGCATGAATAATGCTAACTGACTAACAGATATGAACGTAAGAGTACAAACATACATACATAGTAACTGAGATCGTGAGTACGTGGTATCTAAATTTGTACGCTAATACATGACTGGAACTGTAGTTCTGATAACATAAGTGACTGTGTCTGACAGTCCTAAATCTGGTAGAACTCTCTGTGTCCCGTGCTATAACAGAATTTGATTGTATCTAATAGTCCTGGTATACTGATATCTGCAGAACTGTCTGAGTCTTTTACTAAGACTGGTAATGAAACTCTTGGAGGTAGTTTTTTAACCTACATGCCCCATGTATACCATTACGGCTAAGTTGGGGTCCAATCTCTTCCCCGACTGGAGGGGTGTCAATACCGTGCCACTGGTAAGGATAGTTGTGAGTGACCCTTATTTGGCAGGTACTCAAAGTGAGAATGGTAGGACCTTAAACTGATAGGTTAAGCCACCTCATCAAGACTAATCTGATAGGTTAAGATGTCTTAACCTACGCTAGCTACGTAGTTCTAGAATACAAGGATGACTGCTAAGAATCACACCCTGAACTGGCAGGTGAGTTCCCATCCTTGGGTTCACTCGGTGCTAATTTCTACTCCTATCTGAAGGGAATGAACATGATTCAACTGGTTGTACATGGATTGAATAACTGACCTCCGTTGACTAACAGAGTAGTACTATTATCTGAGAGTTAACTGAGATCATGAGATTTCTGATGTTTCCTAAGTCACATGACTGACTGAGTTCTATAGAGTATAGCTTGACTGAGATTTATTGTGGCACATAACATGGATCTAGGCACACAACTATATTTTTTGGGTACGAATACCCTAGGAATCGATAGAAGGAAACCAGCACAAATGACATGACTTGATCATAAGATTAGAGTCCACAATTCACAATATTATAAGTAGGGGATAGTATACTTCATGTATTTATTCACATCTCAACATGGTAGGGAGAGCATGGATACACTTCGTGTATATAATTCATATTTCCATTATCACACATACTTCATGCCATAACAACAACAACACATAAAAAGCATGGAAATTTATATGGAAGTGTATAGCTAATATGGACTTGTCATTTAGATATCATGGAATCATGTAATTATGGGTTTCTAGCATCCTAGGCATTTTATCAAACACCTTGCATGCATTCTTTAAAGCATAGATGGATTTTATACTTGCATCATATCAAACCAGCTAAAGTTCATGTTTTTCAACTAACAACCACATATATTTCATGAAAACATCTTTAGATATCATTTTGAAACTTAGACAACAATCATCAACATGTACATGCTTATATCACCACAAAAAGTTTACAAAATAACATTTAAAAAAATGGTTCTTGAGCTCTATGAATGGATTGGATCCATAGATTAACACTACGCATACCTTAGATTAAGAATTTGTGGAATCTACGGTTGAATTTGCTTGAACCTTGAAACCCTAATGGAAACCCTAGACTTGTTCGTGACTGTTCTTGAGTGAATTTTGATAAAATTAATGAAAAGGGCTTCTTTGGTGCTTCAATACCGTATTTAAAGAGTATATATAGGTTTTTGGGAAGTTAACGTATTGCCCTTGAGGAGTTTAAAATGAAAACTAAAAACTACACAAAATTTATCCCGATTTAAGGCCTCGGCACGACGCGGAGCTTGGTAAAATGCCAATTATTATGACCTAGAAGATTGGTGTGAAGCAGGGCTATCGCAGAGGCTTTATAGAAATTGATGAGTGCCATTTTGGCCTCCGGCGCGATGCGCCATGCACTGAAATGGCATTCGTCTTACAACAAAAACTTAAAATAGCCATAACTTCTTCACCGGGTATCCGTTTCAGGTGAATTTGGTATCGAAGGAAAGCTTATTAAATTATCTATCCATTGGTAGGTCATGGGATAAAAAATTAGTAGTATAATGACAGATATTCTTGTTTGAATTTGACAATACCAATATCCTTCTCAAGAATTCAATCGGTAAGGAATGTTTTGATTCGCACAATAGCTAGGACATATTTGAAACCTTAATTCACATCAACCTTGATCATGAAACTACCAAGGAACCATAATGTACTATGCATGAGCTTGAAACATGGAGCTAATAGTGAGTTGGATTTTTTGGGGTATTACAATATCTCCCCCTTGGGAACATTCGTCCTTGAATGAGACTTAACTGACAGGGAAGAATAAGACAAGCCGAACATGAACTGAACATGAAGAACTAAAACATGATCTCATGACTGACATGCTAAACTTACTGAACTCATGTATATGTGACGCATGGATAACTGGTACATGGATGCGTAACTAAGCAATTTGATAAACTGAGCTTCTCAAGATGAGAATGCATATCTGATGCATGACCTTATAATTGAACTAATACATGAATGCATGACTGAGTATGCAACGATAATAGATACCAAGTTTATCTGAATTTGTGGGGAAGAGGTGGGAATACTTAGTACGCATATCTGTTTCTATTTCCTAAGTAGATTCCTCTAATTTAGGCTGAGCAAAACTAAAACTGCCTAATTTTGCTCTCTTGTTCTGCCTCTTTCTAGTCCTAACCTTCTTCTCCTTTATCTGCTGAGCATGGGTCATGAGTCTACCTAAGGTCATATCACTGTTCAGCATCACATATCTACACTCATTCACCACGCTATCGTTCACCCCTGAAATGAACTTCCTCATCTTAGCCCTATTTTCTGTAACCACATGAGGGGCATACCTGGCTAGCTGAGTAAATCTAAGAGAATACTCCCTAACCATCATATTTCCCTGCCTGAGGTTGATGAACTCAAGAACTTTGGCTTTCCTCAGGTCTTGGGGAAAGAATCTATCTAAGAAAGTCGTGACAAATTCCTCCCACCCAATGGGACCTGCGCCATCTACCCTCTCGGACTTCCATTATTTGTACCAAGTGTGAGCCACATCTTGTAACTGATATACGGCTAACTCAACACTCTGAATAGAAGTAACACCAATGATGCCAATGACCTTCTAAACTTGGTCAATGAACTCCTGAGGGTCTTCATCAAACTTAGACCCATGGAAAGATGGAGGATTCATTCGGGTGAAGTACCGAATCCTAGCTACTGCGAAATTTGCCACTGGATTGGCCGGAAGAGCTGGTGGATTTGCATTTTAGGTAGCCATAAACTGAGCAAGTGTAGTGAATGCGGCTTTAAACTCTGCATGAGAAACATGTTTGCCCAAAGGATCTTTGGGCTGAGGAGCTGGCTGGTTTCTTCTCTTTGAGCCTATATTCTGAGATAAGAGAAAAACAGATTAGATTGGGAGTTTAACTTGAGATTAGGCTCACTAGCATGACATAAATACTGAAAGAAGGGAAACTGTTCCTAAAATATCTTATAGCCTCCTATACAGAAATGTGGCGTGCAACACACCCATGCACAAGACTCTACTAGATGCGGCTTTTAGAATTCCTAGGACTCTGTTGAACCTTAGGCTCTGATACTAAATTTGTAACGTCCCAATTTTCTAAATCAGAATGCTACACAATGCTTATGACCTCGAGGGATCACAAGCTAACCCAGGACTGATATCTATACCTATATACTATATAATATACATATAATACACCAAAAACCTAAACATATAGGCCATAAGGTTCAACTGAAGAGATATAGTAACATCCATGGGGTAATGAATACCCAAAATAATTGAATATAAAATTGAATACTGAATCTGATAGCTAAATTTGACTAAATTTGAACGCCTCTAAGTACTGTCTGAATAAGGAGGTGAAGGAACATGTCTCCAACTAACTCCGTAAAAATGTACTGAAGTAATAAATGAATAAATCAAATCATATTATCCTTGAATGGATGAGGAATCACTACAACTGGAAAGCTACTGCTGGTCTGAAACTCGTGGCTCTGGACCTATGGTGTAACATGAAAAGAAAGCACCATAGCGCAAATGCATCAGTACAACTGGAGTACTGAGTATATGAGTGAGGTAGGCTAATGCAAAGGGTTTACATGCATAAATAATGCTAACTGACTAATAGATATGAACGTAAGAGTACAAACATACATACATAGTAACTGAGATCGTGAGTACATGGTAGCTAAAGCTGTATGCTAATACATGACTGGAACTGTAGTTCTGATAACATGAGCGACTGTGTCTTATATTTCTGAATCTGGTAGAACTCTCTGAGTCCCGTGCTATAACTGTATTTAACTGTATCTAATAGTCCTGATATATTAATATCTGTAGAATTGTCTGAGTTCTTTTACTGAGACTGGCACTGAAACTATGGGAGGTAGTTGTTTAACTGACATGCCCCATGTATACCATTACGGCTAAGCTGGGGTCCCCATGTGACAATACCGTACCACCTATAAGGACAGTTGTGAGTGACCTTTATCTGGAAGGTACTCAAAGTGAGAATGGTGGGACCTTAAACTGACAGGTTAAGCCACCTCATCAAGCCTAATCTGATAGGTTAAGATGTCTCAACCTACGCTTGCTACGTAGTTCTGGAACACAAGGATGACTGCTAATAATCACACCCTAAACTGGCAGGTGAGTTCCCATCCTTGGGCTCACTCGGTGCTAGCTTTTACTCCCATCTGAAGGGACTGATCATGAGTCAAATGTCTATACATGAACAGAATAACTAACCTCCGTTGACTGACGGAGTAGTACTATTATCTAAGAGTTAACTGAGATCATGAGATTTCTGATGTTTCTGGAGTCACATAACTAACTGAGTTCTATAGAGTATATCTTGACTGAGATTTATCGTGGCACATGACATGGATCTAGGCACACAACTATATTTTTTGGGTACGAATACCCCCAGGACTCGATAGAAGAAAACTAGTACACATGACATAACTTGATCACAAGGTTAGAGTCCACAATTCACAATATTATAAATAGGGGATAGTATACTTCATGTATTTATTCATATCTCAACATGGTAGGGAGAGCATGGACACATTTTGTGTATATAATTAATATTTACATTAGAACACATGCTTCATTCCACAACAACAACAACATATAAATAGCATGGAAATTCATATGGAAGTGTATAGCTAATATGGACTTGTCATTTAGATATCATGGAATCATGTAATTATGTGTTTCTAGCATCCTAGGCATTTCATCAAACACCTTGCATGCAGTCTTTAAAGCATTGGTGGATTTTATACTTCCATCACATCAAACCACCTAAAGTTCATGTTTTTCAACTAACAACCACATATATTTCATGAAAACATCTTTAGATATCATTTTGAAACTTAGACAACAATCATCAACGTGTACATGCTTAAATCACCACAAAAAGTTTACAAAATAACATTTAAAAACATGGTTCTTGAGCTCTATGAACGGATTTGATCCATACATGAACATTACGTATAACTTAGATTAAGAATTCATGGAATCTACAGTTGAATTTGCTTGAAGCGTGAAACCCCAATGGAAATCCTAGATTTGTTCTTGACTGAATTTTGATAAAATTAATGAAAAGGGATGATTTAGGGCTTCAATCACGTGTTTAAACAGTATATATAGGGTTTTGGAAATTTACCATATTGCCCTTGAGGAGTTTAAAATGAAAACTGAAAACTACGCAAAATTTATCCTGATTTAGAGCCCCGACGCGATGTAGAGCTTGGTAAAATGCCAATTATTACTACCTGGAAGCTTGGAGCGAAGTAGGGCTATTGCGGAGGCTTTCTAGAAATTGACGAGTGCCATTTTGGCCTCCATCGTGACGCGCCATGCACTATAATGGCATTCGTCTTACAACAGAAACTTAAAATAGCCATAACTTCTTCACCGGGTGTCCGTTTCAGGTGAATTTGGTATCGATGGAAAGCTTATTTAATTATATATCTGTTGGTAGGTCATGGGATAAAAAATTTATAGTATAATGAGAGATATTCTTATTTCAATTTGATGATACCAATATCCTTCTAAAGAATTCAGTCGGTAAGAAATGTTTTGATTCGCACAATAGCTAGGACATATTTGAGACCTTAATTCATATAAACCTTGATGATGAAACTACCAAGGAAACATGATGTACTATGCATGATCTTGAAACATGGAGCTAATATTGAGTTGGATTTTTTAAGGTATTACACCTGAGTACTGATAATATGAGATACTGATAGCTATATAATTGAAATAAATGATACTGAGAAATTGTATCTGATAGTCTAGTTTTTGATGGAACTAGCTAAGTTCCATACTATTCTGAGTTGACTATATCTGTCAGTCTTGAATTCTGAGAAACTATCTGAGTTCTTTTACGAAAACTATATGACTCTATCTGACTGTCCTAATCATGTAACTAAAACTGTAGGAAGTAGTTCTCTAATCAATATGCCCCAAATAATCACAATATAGCTGAGTTGGGGTCCAATTTGTAACCCCAATTGGAAGGGTGTCAACACCACACCACTTGTAAGGAAAATCTATGAGTAACCCTCATATAACAGGTAACTCTAGTGAGAATGGTGGGAACCCTCATATAATAGGTTAATCCACCTCATCTACCCTTATATAATAGACTATAATGTCTCAACCTATGCTGGCAATATAGTTCAGGAACACAAGGATTTCTTCTAAGAATCACACCCTCATATAAAAGGTGAGTTCCCATCCTTGGTTTCGCTCGTTGCTAATGGTTACTCCCATCTGAATAGATACTGAACATAATTAACTGAACTGGACTAGAATAATTTCTTGGAGTTTCATTGACTGACAGAATACTACTGAGATTTCTGAATTTACTGAGTTTTCTGAGTCACATGACTAACTGAGTTCAATGGATCATGGCTTAACTAAGGATATCATGAAACATGACACTGGCTCTAGGTAAACAACTATATTTTTTAGGTATAAGTACCCCCAGGACTCGATAAAAGGAAAATGACAAAGCATCACTTTCTTGAATACATGGCCAATATCAATAATTCATACTACGACAGTAGGGTATATTTCATAAAGCATATGGTTATCATAATCTTGTATATAGCGTAGAACGCATATGATCATATCTTAACTTCATTATTTTAATATCATAATTATATCATCACACAATTGTATTACACAACAATCCTCATGGAAATCATTTTAAACATCGGGGAACACCTACATTCATAACTTGGGTCACAGTTTAACTATCAAGCTTAATTTTTATTCTCCTAGGCATTTTATCAAGCACTTAGATTGCACGATTTAAGGCTTAGGCATGAGCATGAATTTAATACAACCTTACTTCGCAATTCCACCCAATTTCATGATTTCAGTCCACATATTAGTGTAATTTCATAAATACATAATAAAGGTTCCATCTTGGAATTCATACAACAACAACACATGAACATAGTTTAGTTCATAGAATGAATATCATATTCATAATTTAAAACTTGATTCTTGGTCTTCATGGATGAAAGGAGTCCCTGAATGAACACTATGCATACCTTAGGTGGAAGATTCTTGATCATCCACGGAGAAATTTGCTTAGACTTTGATCCCTTATTGAAAACCCTAATGTGTTCTTAAGATGATCTTGAGGGAACTGGCTATATTTTGGTGTAAATGGACCTTAATATCATGTCTTTTAATTATATAGGGGTGGGAGAATTACCTCTTTAACCTTAAAAAAATAGATATTTAATGACTAAATAACTGGGCATCGATGCTATGGGCGACACGGCGCGTCGAGGGTTCTGACGCTCTACCCGACGTGGCATGCCATAAATGTGTCGAGCCTCATTTGTTTTGGCTCTGGCATTCTACACATTTGGTGACCAACACGATTGCCAATGCGGTGCGCCAAGATCGCGTTAGTCCACTGTTTTGAACTTCCAAAACTTGCTTGTAACGAGTTTCAAAAAATCTGAAACTTGTCTGAGAACATCTATTGACCTTCCTGATCATGAATTAACAAGAATATAGATCATTAATGGATGTTAAGGTGGAGAAAAGAATTTTCCAACTTTTGAAGGCCAAATTTAAGCTAAGTCTGGGCACCTGGCTAGAATTTTCTAAGTCTGTGATCCCCTTATCAAGGTTAAAGGACTAAATTAAGATTAAGTATTTTACGGGGTCTTATAATATCTCCCCCTTGAGAACATTCATCCTCAAATGAGACCAACTAAGAGGGGAGAAATAATAGACTGAAACACATACTGAGCATAAACGACTGGAACATGATTTCATGACTGACATAACTGATAACTGAATATATCATACTGAGCATGCATAGCTGATGTATGTGAAATTGATTCGTGAATGTATTAATAAGTGTTCTTATGAACTGGGTTTGTCACAATGAGAATGCATGACTCTATAACTGAACAAATACATGAATGCATGACTGAATGTGCAGTGGTATTTAATACAGAGTTTGTAATGGAATTCTAAGCATGAACTGAGTACCAAGATTGTAACTGAAGTCTGAACATGAAACTGAAAAGATTAAGGAGAAATGTCACCTTGAACTAGACCTGAGTTGGTGGGGAAGAGGTGACGATACTTGGTTCGCATATCTGCTTCTGCTTCCCAAGTAGCTCCCCCAATGGACTGATTTCGCCAAAGAACTTTGACTAGAGAAACTTTTTTGTTCCTTAGTCTATGAGTCTGATAGTCTAGGATTTCAAATAGAATCTCTTCATAAGAGAGGTTTTTCTAAATGTCTATGCTCTGAATAGGGACTATAACTTTCGGGTCACCTATACACTTCTTGAGCAATGAGATATGGAAAATTGGATGAACTGAGGATAGATCTAAAGGCAACTCAAGCTTATAAGCTACCTTGCCAAAACAACTGAGTATCTTGAAGGCACCAATATATCAGGTACTGAACTTTCCTTTCTTGTCAAATCTTTTCATTCCCTTCATGGGAAATATCTTTAGATAGGCATAATCATCTATCTCGAACTTGAGATCCTTTCTGCGCACATCTGCATAAGACTTTTGTCAACTCTGGGCAGCTTAGAGTCTTTCTCTGACCAACTTGACTTTCTCTAAGACATCGCATACTAAGTCAGGCCCTATAACTGAAGCCTCACTAACTTCGAACCAACCAACTGGAGATCTTCATCTTCTATAATAGAGAGCTTTTAACGGAGCCATCCTAATACTGGAATGATAGCTATTGTTGTATGCAAACTCAATCAAAGGAAGGTGGTCATCCCAACTACCTTGAAATCAATTGCATATGCCCTTAGCTATCTTTTAGAGTCTGAATGGTCCTTTCTACTTGACCATCTATCTAAGAATGAAAGATTGTACTGAGATAAACTTGGGTACCAAGACCTTTTTTGAATGCTTTCCAAAAATAAGAGGTGAACTGGGTAACTCTGTCTGAGATAATGGAAGAAAATGAGATGACTTGGTCATTCTGTCTAAAATGACCTAAACTAAATCATTTTGATGACGAATATGAGGCAAACTTGTCACAAAGTCCATGTTCTCTTCTTCCCACTTCCAAGTAGGAATACTGAACTCCTGCATAGACCTGCTAGGCTTCTGATGCTCTATCTTAACCTGCTAACATGTAGAGCACTTAGACATAAAATTTGCACTATCTCTCTTTATCCCATTCCACCAATAGATTTCCCGCAAGTCGTGGTACATCTTTATGGCCCCCGTATGAATAGAGTAGCACACACCATGCGCTTCTGCAAGAATTTACTGCCTTAAGTCATCTACACCTGGAACACACAGACGACCTTGACAATGCAGAACACCATATCCCCCTTGGGAGAAAACCTCTACCTTCTGATCCTTGACTGATTCTTTCAACTTTATTAGACTAGGATCTCTATTTTGTTTTTCTTTCACCTCAAAAACTAGAGATGATTTTGAACTACTCTGAACCCATATGTTACCCTTCTCTATATCAACTAAGCGAATGCCTAGTCTGGCAAGCTGATGGACCTCCTAAGCTAACTTCTTCCAACTGTCCTCAACATGAGCAACACTACCCATAGACTGACAACATGAGCAACACTACCCATAGATAGTCTACTGAGAGCGTCGTCCACTATGTTGTCCTTTCTCGAATGATAAAGATTGCTAATGTCATAATCTTTCAAGAGCTCTAACCACCTTCTCTGATGAAGATTGAGATATTTCTGAGAAACAAAAAACTGAAGGCTTTTATGATTTGTTAATACATCTACAAGAACTCTGTATAGATAATGCCTCCAAATCTTCAAGGCAAATAATACGCTGCTAACTCAAAATCATGAGTAGGATAATTCTATTCATGGGGTTTAAGATGTCTGAAGGCGTAGCTATGACCTTACCATACTTCATGAGGACACAACCTAAACCTACTCCTAACTCATCACAATACACTACAAACCCATCTGAACCATCAAGAAGAGCTAAGACTGGAGCTAAGGCGAGTCAACTCTTCAACTCCTAAAAACTCTTCTCGTAAGAATCTGACCACTAAAACTAGACTTTCTTCTGAGTCAGTATGGACATAGGGGATGCAATGGAAGAAAATCCCTCAACAAACCTCCTGTAATAGTCAACCAAACCCAAGAAACTCCTAATGTCTGATGAAGAGACAAGTTTGGGCCAGTTTTTTAATGCTTTGATCTTTTAAGGATCTACTCTAATTCTATCACCAGAAATGATATGACCAAGGAATGCTACTGACCTTATCCAAAACTTGCACTTACTAAATTTGGTGAATAGTTGATGATCTCTGAGAGTCTGAAGTACGACGCTGAGGTGGTCTGCATGATCATGCTCGCTACGGGAATAGACCAGAATATCATCTATAGAGACTATGATGAACAGGTATAAGTACTATATAAACACCCAATTCATCCAATCTATGAAAGTGGTTGGGGCATTAGTAAGACCGAATGACATGACTAGAAATTCAAAGTGACCATATTGAGTACGAAAGGCTATCTTTGGAATCTCACATTCTCTGACTTTGAGCTGATGATAGCTAAATTTGAGGTCTACCTTAGAGAAATAGCGGCACCTTGAAGTTGGTCAAATAAGTTATCCATTCTGGGAAGAGGATACTTGTTCTTGACCGTGACTTTATTGAGCTGACGGTAATAAATACATATTCTAAGAGAACCGTCTTTCTTGCGCATGAATAAGATTGGTGCACCCCATGGGGATATGCTGGGTCTGATGAATCCCTTATCTAAGAGATCCTTCAACTGCTCTTTCAATTCCTTGAGTTTGGCTGGTGTCATTCTGTATGGCGGAATAGATATAGGCTGAGTATCTGAAAAAAGATCAATATCAAAGTCTATTTCCCTTTCGAAAGAAATTCCTTGAAGATCTTCGGGAAAGATATCAAAATATTCATTCACGACTAGGGATGATGCAAGACTGGGAGTTTCAGAGCTAGATTCCTTAACATGAACAAGATGATAGGCACATCCTCTAGATATCTTTTCCTTGCCCGAAGGTAGGAAACAAACTGACCTCTGAAAGCAGAAGTACTACCCCTCTATTCTAGGACAGGTTCATTCAAAAACTAGAACTGGAATATTCTGTAGTCAACTATGGGATAGCAGGAATGAAGCCTATCCATGCCGAGAATGACATCAAAATCATTCTTCTCTAATTCAACTAAGTTCATTGAGGTGACTTTCTAGGATACCATAACCGGACAGTTCCTGTATACCCATCGAGATATGGTAGTTTTACCTAATAGGGTAGAGATTGCAAAGGGTTCTACTAGAGTTTTGGGATTGATTCCGAAATCAACTTCTATATGAGGAGTGACAAAAGACAAAGAGGCTCCTAGATCTAGCAAAGCGTAAACATGCAAGTGAAAGATTGTAAAATATTAGTGACCATATCATGAGAATTTTCCTGATCCTGCTAGGATTGAAGAGCATATAGTCTATTTGGGCATTGCCTACTAGTGGCACTGGAGGTGGCACCCTACTGATTCAGGCGACCGAACTAAGCTGAGGAATGGTTATGTTGGCTTCATAGACTAGTCTTAGGACAGTATCAGACGCTTTGCCCTGACTCTTCACACCCGAAACACACATAACTTCCAGCTCTACTTATACCCTTATGATATTTGCCATAAGTCTAACAAAGGGGATGGGTTCGGGCACTGATAACACCTCTCTGAGGTTTAAGACCTGATGCCCTATCTCTGAATTTATGGACCGAAGCACTGGCTGAGAAAGGAACTAGAATTGAAGAATTTGGGCAGAACTAATAACAGTTACCACCCTCTGAACTAGGTTGAGCAAAATTGAGATTACCTGTTCTCGCTTGTTTATTTTCTCTCTTTATTTCTTTTTCTCTATATTTTCCCACCTCAATTTGCTGGGCATGAATCATATACCTGGGTAGGACAACAGCCTGCTGATTTCTCTATGCTACTACTGGATATGATAAAGTAAGAGAGTTGATTCTGAATTTGCCATGACAAACATGCTCATCCAGGGAATCTGCCTGAATGAGCGGGGGTGCCGACTGATTCTCGATTTTTATTTTGTTAGTCCTTTTGCGAGACATATTCTGAAAGAGAGAACAAATTAAATTGGGATTTAAATTTGATCTCATGCTCACTAGCATGATATGAATACTGATAGATGGGAAACTATTCCTAAAATATCTCATAGCCTTCTGTCCATAAGTGTGGTTCACAACCTACCCATGCATAAAACTCTACTAGATGTGGCTTTCCAGACTTCCTAGGAAACTGTTGAACCTTAGGATCTGATACCAAGTTTGTAATGCCTCGAATATGATACCCAAAATGCTACATGATGCCCATGACCCCGAAGGATCATAAGCTAACCCATGACTGATATTTGTACCTGTACACAACATAATATATGTATAAAAATATAGAAATAAAGGCTAATAGGTCGTAAGGTTCAATACTAAACATAACTGATAAAACATCACATCTGGATAGGGTATGAAATACCTAAAATAACTAAAATGACTATCTGAACATGATAGTCTGAAAAACCTCTAAATGTCTGAGTAAGGAGTTGATGGGACATATCCCCAACTAACTCTATCTACTGAAAGCTAAAACACAGTTAATGAAATAACTCATAATATCATCCTTGAATAATGAGGAATCACTTCTAAACCTGGCTACTACTAATGCTTTGAAGCTCGTGCTTTTGAATCTATAGTATAAAAACACCATAGCACAAATGCGTTAGTACGATTGAATATACTGGTTTGCATGTGAGGTAGGATAAATTCAAAGGGTTCACATGCATGAACTATAATAACATACTGGATAACAGAAATATGGGAATGCATGCAAAAATACGTAATAACTCTAGCTGAGATCGTGATGACATGATTACTGAGCCTGAGTACTGATAACATGAGATACTAATAGCTATATAACTGAAATAGCTGATACTGAGCGACTGTATCTGACAGTCTAGTTTCTAGTTTCTGATGGAACTAGCTGAGTTTCGTACTGTTTTGAATTAACTGTATCTAACAGTCCTAAATTTTGAGAAACTATCTGAGCTTTTTTATAGAAACTGTATGACTGTATCTGACAGTCCTGATTGTGTAACTAAAACTGTGGGAAGTAGTTCTCTAACCAACATTTGCCAAATAATCACAATATAGCTGATTTGGGGTCCAATCTGTAACCCCAATTGGAAGGGTGTCAATACCGCACCACTAGTATGGACAATCTGTGAGTAACCCTCATATAATCGGTAACTTTAGTGAGAATGGTGGGAACCCTTATATAATAGGTTAATCCACCTCATCTACCCTCATATAACAGACTATAATGTCTCAACCTATGCTGGCTACGTAGTCCAGGAACACAAGGATTGCTTCTAAGAATCACACCCTCATATAACAAGTGATTTCCCATCCTTTGTTTTGCTGGGTGCTAATTTCTACTCTCATCTGAATAGACACTGAACATAATTAACTGAACTGGACTAGAATAATTTCTTGGAGTTCCATTGACTGACGGAATACTATTAAGATTTTTGAATTTACCGATATTTCCTGAGTCACATGACTGACTGAGTTCTATGGATCATGGCTTGACTAAGGATATCGTGAAACATGACATAGGCTCTAGGTACACAGCTATATATTTTGGGTACAAGTACCCACAGGACTCTATAAAAGGAAACTGACAAAGCATCACTTTCTTGAATACATGGCCAACATTAACAATTCATACTACGAAAGTAGGGGATATTTCATGAAGCACATGGTTATCATAATCTTGTATATAGCCTAGAATACACATGATCATGTCTTAACTTCATCATTTTAATATCATAATTATATCATCACGCAATTGAATTACATAACAATCCTCATGGAAATCATTTTAAACATAGGGGAACACGAACATTCATAACTTAGGTCACAGTTTAACTATCAAGAATAATTTCTATTCTCCTAGTCATTTTATCAAACACTTAGATTGCATAATTTAAGGCTTAGGCATGAGCATGAATTTAATACAACCTTACTTTGTAATTCCACCCAATTTCATGATTTCAGTCCACATATTAGTGTAATTTCATAAATACATAATAAAGGTTCCATCTTGGAATTCATACAACAACAACACATGAACATAGTCCAGTTCATAGAATGAATATCACTATTCATAATTTAAAACTTGATTCTTGGGCTTCATGGACAAAAGGAGTCCATGAATGAACACTATGCATACCTTAGGTGGAAGATTCTTGATGATTCACGGAGAAATTTTCTTGGACTTGGATTCTCAATCAAAAACCCTAATGTATTCTTGATAGGATCTTAAGGGAAGTGACTATATTTTGGTGTAAATAGGGCTTAATCCCGTGTTTTTGACTTATATAGGGGTGGGAGAATTACCCCTTTTCCCTTAAAAATGCTGACATTTAATGACTAAATAACAGGGCACCGATGCTATGGGTGACACGGCGCATCAAGGGTTGCGACGCTATACCCGATGCAATATTCTATAAACACGTCGAGCCTCAGTTGTTTTGGCTCTGGTAGTTTGCACATCTGGTGACCAATGCGATTCACGATGCGGCTCGCCAAGATCTCATTGGTCCACTATTTTGGACTTCCAAACTTTCTTAAAACGAGTTTCAAAAAATCCAAAACTTGTTCGGAAACATCTATTAACCTTCCTGATCATGAATTAACAAGAATATAGACCATTAATGGACGTCAAGGTGGCGAAAAGAATTTTCTAACTTTTGAAGGCCAAAATTAAGCTAAGTCTGGGCACCTAGCTAGAATTTTCTTAGTCTGTGACCCCCTTGACAAGCTTAAAGAACTGAATTAAGCTTAAATATTTTACGGGGTCTTACACCTTACCTTTCATCTCTTCCCACTTATCATAACAATGGTAAGCCATAACTTTTAGTTAATAAGCCACAAACTCTACCACCTCTGTGTCACTAGCATGAATAATTCTAAATATCTTCTCTATCACATCTACAAATCCTTAAGAATGCTCCTCAACCTCGGTACCCATAAAAGTAGGGGGGTTCATCCTCATAAACTAGCCAACCAGAGTGATTTTGTAAAAAAAACAAGCAAAGAATTTACATCTCTAGACCAATAAGGCTGAGAAGCCATAAATTGGGCAATTATATGGATAGACTGATGGAATTCAGTATTTAAGACCTCTCTCATAGAGGACTGGGTACTGTTGATACTAGATCGAGGATATTGAGGAGGGTTAGTTTAGACTGGTGGGACCCTCGAATGAGCGGTGAGTTCAGGGGTACAATCCTTATAATATTTTTGCATCCTATAAGCAAGGCAAACATATTCAGTATTTATCTCAATAGGAACGGAGTTCCCAACTGAGGTGTTCTGACCATTAGATCAAGGGGAGGCATGATCTGAAATATGAAAAGTTATGAGTTAAGAAATATTTAGTCCCTATATCATGAACAAGAACATGAAGAAAATGGAGAACATTATTAAATGCCTTGTGGCTTCTTTCTTATAAGTGTGGTGCGCTACACACTAATAAAAAGAAATCTACTTGACACGGCTTTGTAGACACCCTAGGACCCTAAACCATAGATTGATACCAAATTTTCCAAGACTCGAATCAAGACCCTAGACGTGGGAAGCATCCCGAACTATGAAGGCTCGAAAGACCCCTTAGCATGCTATCATAGGAACTATTCATATCAAAGGAAAAGGGAAGGTAAGCTGAAACATAAAAGAGTCCAAAATCATATTTAATACTTTAAGACATAAAAAAACAAATCTCATCCAAACCATCTACGAAGCCTTTACTAAAATACTAATCTGTCAAAGCCGGGACAAGACCCTCGGTTGGACCATAAAACTGACTGAAATAAACATATGGATAGAATGCCTTCCGAAGTATGGGAGGATCACCAACACTGAAAAATCTGAAATTTATCTACTACTGAGATAGACCACGGGATTGTGCCTTAGAACTTGTATTATAAGGGTCAATACTTGAAAAGTATTGGTATACAGAACTAACAAAAAATAATGTATATTACTTGTAAAAGAATTGAGAGCATTGTGAAAATAATTTAGCATGATTTATGTAAAAAATACATGGGCATAATTTAAAGGTTTCAAAAAAAAAACATTCTTGTTAATCATGGACTTAGCTCTTTCCTTTATTTTGAGCTAGATGGTACACCCTAAATTTTTAAAATCCTATGGGCGATATGGAATCCTCTCTTAACACGGCGGCCAAGCCCCCCAAAACAAGTTTGCTGAAAATATTGGAGTCCTACATACTATTCTAGTACACCAGTGCCTTGGGGGCAAGTATACATTAGTTATCTGCATATCAGGACTGAGCCAATAATGTCTCCCGAGTCGGTAAAACCTCAATTTCCAGCAATGAGCCCAAACACTCAAATGCCTTCTTTGGGTAACTATCTAACTCTCTTTAACCAAAATTTTTTATCCTTTAAAACCATGCTTCATGATCAAATGACAATTTCTTTCATATTAAGGGCACTCCATAATAGGTATCATGATACCAAGACTTACAAGTCATATCATATCAAATCATGCCCCTAGCCCTTTCTATTCAAAAACATGTTAATGATCATCAAAAGATTTATTGTATCACATGAGAATTTTTAATTCAAAAGCACATGAAAACTTATGCAGAAACGCCATCTTTTCAGTACTTTAACATACAACGGTCAATTCTTTCATCAATCACATGCACTCTTTCATTTTGAAACAAGAGCATTTAGAATAAGAACAATCATTTTGAAAACATATAAATTAATAATGCATAATAAATGAAGAGGCATTATAACTCAAGAAATATCATCATTCATAAAGCAGCTCCAACACTAGTCATACATAAATCTCATGATCGAAAATGGGGACTTATAATTCGTGCTCTCAAAACCCATTTCACTAATCACAGCATGTTAAGACCATAAATTTCATCATGAGAGAGGGTTTCATAAGTCATACTTATAAATCACTTTTTGAAACACATATCATATACGTACATGACTATAACTCAAGTTTATGGGAAAACCCCATAATAAATGCATACTTTCTTCAAAACGGGTTCATGATACATGCTCTTCAAAAAAAATTAAAATCCATTATATGTACATACAAATGCATCTTTAAGGCTTGATAAAAATGTTAAATTTATGTCCATGAGAGTTAGGATAGTCCCACATACCTTGAAAACGAAGGGAACATTGAGAAATATGACTCCTTGGAGACTAGAATCCTCAAACCCTAGGTAGTTTCTCCTTTTTGCTTAAAAAATGATGTATAGGGATTTACATAGGTGTAATAATTCTTATCGGATAATTTAAGCTGTGGGGAGGTATTTTAAATGGGAGAAAGACCAAAAAAACCCTTCACCTTTAAGGGGTCGTTTGGAAGAGTATATTGTAAAATATAATGCATGCATTAATTAATGTGTACTTTTATACATCTTGGTCATCATCAAAGAAGTTGACGTCCGGGGCTTTTTCTTTCCCTTTAAAATAAAAAAAATGGTGAAGTTCATCCTAAAGTTCCAAATCTACATCCAACACCAAAGGTTCCTGATGAGAACAAATCGTAAGGCGTTGAAAGAAACCTGTAAGAAAGATGTCAAGACCTTCTTTGACTTTGATATAGAACACATAAAGGGGGAGATTCACAGTCTCCCTTATTTCCTAACAATAAAATGCATTTTCTAAAAGGCTAGTAACAACGTGATATTCCATAGATAAGCAAGAAACTGAGGTCTCTCATTTTATTTATGATGTACCAGCTTGAATTCACCTTCACTTTAGAAAAGGATTTCTTTCCCCTCAAAGTAGGTGTTAGTACCTTGTTTGGTACGTTTTTTGCCTATGTATAACTAATGCAAGCATTAACTATATACTCTATTGTGTATTGAAGTGTGTATTAGTAATACACTCCATTTTATATGTATAAGTAGTACAAATACTTTAAATACATGAATTAACTTATTAAATGACCTTAATATCCCTCAATTTCCTATCAAAATATTTCACCATTCCTTTTCCCGCCATTTTAATTTGCAATAGTGAATCTTTTCAAAATATTTTACAATTTCTTTTCCCACCATTTTAATTTACAACAATAAATAGTTGATTTAAATTACTATAACATAGTTATGTTTTTCTTTGAGGGTCTTTGAAAAGATTAAAAACAATTGAAACTATTTCTTAATTTTACGTCCTGTATGTTAATCCATCAGTGTAACATTTCTATGCAAAGACTAAGGTCTTTTAATTAATCCTAAACCTCTATATATTAGTTCAACAATACTAATTATGTTTGAGAAGGCAAAAGAACTTTGTTGCAAAAAAGAGTACAAAATCAAAGAAGGGTATTTTTATAAAGAAACATTTCTTTTATAGAAATTATATAAGATGTATTATTTCTTATACATCAAACCAAACAATGTATAAGAAATAATAAATTCATAACCAATACAAGCATAACTAAAACAAGTATTACTAATACAAGCATTACTAATACACTATATTTTGTATTTCCTTATACACTCTACCAAACGACCCCTAAGTGACTGCCCAAGTTTTACAAAGTAGTACGACACGGTGCTTATTGTTCAGGCTATCCTCCGTGATATTTTGTTTATCTAGGAGTCTATCATGTGTGATACGTTGCTTATCACGGAGGATATCCTCTGTGACATGATGAAAATACGGATGCTCACTTTCTCAACTGTCTAAAATTACCCCGAATCACTTTCGAAAAATTCAAAAATCTCCCGGATGACCCTTTTAACATTCCTAAACATATTTCAAGTCCTAAATCGATGTTTCAAACACAGGAAAGCCCAAGATAGAATACTTGAAATTTTTGAGGGTGTTATAGTCCCTAGATTTTTTTGGGTCCTTGATTTGATCACTTCATGCACCATGTAATTTAACGACATGCTAAATTGACTAAACAATAATACTCTATATTTATCTCTTCATTTTTTTCACTATATTGATGTCTCTTTATATTTATGACTAAGCATAAAGATGAAAACAAGAAGTAATCATGTCTTGATTTTGTGAAATGACAAGTATTATGCAATATATATTTTTGATAAGGATGACAATTATTTAGAAATGGAGGGAATAGTAATTACAAGAACAACATGGAAAAAAATAAAATAATTCTATTTGATTTTAAAAATTGACAAGTATTTTATGGGATAGACATTTTTAATAATGTTAACAACTAATGTGAGATGGGGGAAATAGATAACCAGATTGATTAAACTTAAGAGATTACCAGCTTTAATTTCAAAGCATTATGTGTAGGTTAAAACTTTAGTGTCATATATCTTTAATAGCCATAATTGTTGTTAGAGTTGTGACCCAAATTTTGCAGTGCAACCCATGTTTGTAATTTTCAATGGGGTCTATGGTGGTAGCGTAGGGATCAGGCCTATAGGCCCGGGACCTTTAAGTTTTTTGGGCTTAGGACTTTTTTGTATACACATATTATGTAAGTGCATTTAGTGGGTTGTTTTGGTGTATCCAGAAAATAATTATTCTCCATATTGTACTCCTCTCCTTTCATTATAGTGAAACGTCCTCTGCCTCTACTTGTGGTTTTTCCTGCAAGGGTTTCCACGTAAATCTTGTGTGTTGTTCTTTTTTTCTTTTACTTGTGATTTGTTTAATCCGTCTGAATCATAATAAACTAGTATAAAATCTTGGTTGATTGTTTTCTTAGGGATAGCAACCATGAAGTATGAGATTCCAATGTTGGATCGCAACACCAAATTTTTGTTATGGTAGGTTAAGATATGGGCGATGCTTGCGTAGATGGATTTGGATGATGCTCTATTAGGGTTTGATAAGATGTCCTCATCATAGATGGACGAGGACAAATGGCGTAAGGATTAGAAGGATCTGTCTTATATCTACCTTAATTTATACAATCAAATTCTACAGGATATTTTGAAAAAGACCACTGTCATTGTGTTATGGTTGGAATTGGAATCTTTATGCATGATGAAGAGCCTAACAAGTAAGTTGCATCTCAAACAGCGACTCTATTCCTATCATATGTTTGAGGGTGTGTCTTTGGAAGATCACCTATCTGTCTTTAAATAAATCGGCTCTAATTTAGAGACTCTGGAGGTTAAGTACGATGAGGAAGATTTAGGGTTGATTTTGTTGTGTTCACTACCTGCATCATACACGATCTTTAGGGATATGATTTTATATAGTCGTGATACCCTGACGATTGATGAAGTCTATCATGCATTGTTCTCTAAGGAGAATATGAAGCATCTTGTGAATGGGTTGGAGACTCAAGAAAGTAGTATCATTGTTCGAGGAGGAAGGATTCATGAGAGGAATTCTGGGGGTGATGACCGAAATAGGTCAAAATCCAAAAATAGAAAAAAAATATAATTACTGCAAGAAGAAGGGACAAATCAAATTTGATTATTGGAAGATATAGAATAGAGAGAAAAAAAGCTCCAAAATCGAAGGGAAACCAACCAGAGAAGTCCAGTTAAGTTAGTTTTGTGGAAGATGGCGGCAGTGATGGAGAGCTCTTGGTAGTTTTTGATAGTAACTCCAAACTCTATGAGGATTGGATACTTGATTCATCCTGCACATTTCATATATGTTATAATCGAGATTGGTTTACAACATATGAAACAGTCTCTAAAGATGCTGTGTTGATGGAAAATAACACACCTTATAAGATAGCTGATATTAAAACAATCAAGATCAAGATATTTGATGGGATTGTGAGGACACTCGGTGATGTGCGGTATGTCCCAGACCTGAAGATAAATGTTATTTCCTTGAGTACCCTTGATTCGAATGGTTATAGGTACACTGGTAAAGGTGGGGTCCTGAGGGTTATTAAAGGTGCACTTGTTTTGATGAAGGGACAAAGAAAGTCTACAAATTTTTGTGTCCTGCAAGGCTCTACTATTATAGGTGATGCAGCTATTTCTACCTCTTCTCAATCAGAAAGTGATGTTGATAAAATTTAGCATATGTGCCTGGGCATATGAGTGAAAATGGGATGACTAAACTAAGAAGGAGAGGACTTCTTGATGGTCAGAGTATTACTAAATTGGAGTTCTATGAGCACTGCATTTTCGGGAAGTAGAAGAGAGTTAGATTCACTAAAGGCATCTACTCAACTAAGGACACACTTGATTACATTCATTTTAATATCTGGGATCCTACTAGAGTACCTTCTAGAGGAGGTGTGGATTATTTGTTGACTATTATTGATGACTATTCCTAAAATTTTGGGTGTTCTTCCTGAATTAAAAGAATGATGTGTTGCATACTTTCAAGGAGTGGAAGATTATGATTGAAAAGAAAACAGGGAAGCAGGTAAAATGCCTTTGGACTGATAATGGTTTAGAGTTCTGCTCTAATGAATTTAATGATATGTGTAAGTCAGAAGGAATTGTGAGGCACTTGATAGTTTGTCATACTCCACAGCAGAATGGTATGGCTGAACGAATGAATAGGACTATTACGGAAAAGGTGCATTGTATTTTCTCTAATGCTAGTTTACCCAAGTATTTTTGGGCTAAATCTGCTTTTATGGCTTGTCTTCTTATTAACCATTATCCCTTAGTCGCGATTGATAAAAAGACTCCACAAGAGGTATGGTCTAGTTCTCTTACTAATTATTCTGGTTTGAGGATATTAGGATATCCTGGGTATGCTCTTGTTGATAATGGAAAGTTGGAACCTAGATCTTTCAAGTGATTATTTATGGGTTATAAGCCTCGTGTTAAAGGTTATAAGCTTTGGTTTCCAAAAAGCAGAAATGTTATAATTAGCAGAGATATTTTATTTAATGAAATTGCCATGCTTTAGGCTCCCTCCGAACCTAGTGCTTTGCCTCCTAATGAGCTTAGTGACATGAATCAGTAACATTCAAGTACCTACATTAAATTACAGATTAGAGCATAGTCTACACTAGTGCTTGCTTCTCAGTCTATCCTAGAGATACAGAGTGGTACTATTTCTCCTTTACCACCAGTGACGTTATAATATTCTATTGCTATAGACAGGCCTAGAAGAGACATTAAACCTCCCCAAAAGTATTATGAAGCTGATTTAGTTGCTTATGTATTGAATGTAGCAAAAGGTATTAATTTTGGTGAAGATCCTTCTTATTACTCAGAGGCAGTTAGTTGTGATAATTCTGACCGATGGATGATTGCTATGTAGAAGGAGATGGAATCATTACATAAGAATGGCACATGGTATTTGGTGACATTGGCTAAAGATAAGAAAGTTGTCCGTTGCAAGTGGGTATTCAAAAAGAAAGAAGGAATATTGGGAGTTGAAGATGCTAGGTACAAAGCAAGACTAGTTGCTAAAGGTTACAGTCAGGTTCTAGGTATTGACTTCACAGATGTGTTTTCTCTAGTTGTAAAGCATAGTTCAATTCGAGCATTGCTTGGTATTATGGCCATGCATATTCTTGAGCTTGAGCAATTGGCTATTAAAATTGCATTTTTACATGGAGAACTTGAGGAGGACATCTATATGCAACAACTAGAGGGCTTTGTAGTCTCAGGAAAGGAGGACTATGTGTGCTTTCTCAAAAAGTTTATTTATGGCTTAAAGTAGTTGCCCAGGTAGTGGTATAAGAGGTTTGACTCTTTTATGACCTCTCATATGTTTTAAAGGAGCAACTATGATAGTTGTGTTGACTTCAAGGAGTTAAGAGATGGTTCATTTATGTATTTTCTCTTATATATTGATGATATATTGATTGCAGCAAAGGCTATGACAGAGATAATAAAAGTCAAAGCTCATCTCAACAAGGAGTTTAAGATAAAGGATCTAGGATAAACAAAGAAGATTCTTAGCATGGAAATTATGAGGGATTCAGATATGTATAAGTTATGCTTGAGTCAGAAAAGGTATATTGAGAAAGTGCTTCACAGGTTCAATATACAAAATGCCAAACCTGTAAGTACTCCATTGGCAACTCACTTCAAACTCTCAGCCACTTTATCTCCAAAGACAGATGATGAGTGTGACTATATGTCTTGAGTTCTATACTCTAGTGCCGTCAGGTCTTTTATGTATGCGATCATGTGTTCCAGACCAGATT
This sequence comes from Capsicum chinense, assembly GCA_026120095.1. Taxonomy (NCBI): domain Eukaryota; kingdom Viridiplantae; phylum Streptophyta; class Magnoliopsida; order Solanales; family Solanaceae; genus Capsicum; species Capsicum chinense. Next base: position 32,550 of record JAPEIP010002274.1, on the reverse strand, counting down.
TATCTTATGCCATCAGTACAGTTAGCAGATACATGATAAATCTTGGCAAAGAACATTGGAAAACAGTTCAGTGGATTTTCAGATACTTGCATGGATCTGCTGATGCTTGTTTGTAGTTTAGGCAAAATAGATATGGAGTAATCGGGTATGTTGATTCTGATTTTCCAGGAGATCATAATAAAAGAAGGTACCTTATGGGATATGTTTTCACCATGGGTGGTTGTGCTATTAGTTGGAAAGCTACCTTATAGACTACGATTGCTTTGTCAACTACTGATGCAGAGTATATGGCTATTACAGTGGCTTTCAAGGAAGCTATTTAGTTAAAGGGTCTATTTGGGGAACTTATAAAAGGCTTACAAATTACTATGGTCTTTTGTGACAGTCAGAGTGTTATTTTTCTTATGAAAGATCTGATGTTTCACAAGAGGGCAAAGCATATCGATATTCGGTATTATTTTGTACGTGAAATTATTGCTCGTGGTGATATTGTGGTGAGCAAGATTAGTACTCATGTTAATCCTTCTAATATGATGACCAAGACATGACCAAGTGTCAAGTTTGAGCATTGCTTAGACTTGGTTGGTATTAGCTGTTAAGATTGCCCTTAGGGGCTTTTGTGAAAGAGGTGGAGTTTGTCTTGAAATGGATTTGATGTCTAAATTAGAATTCGTGTCAATGTGGATATTGTTAAAGTTATGACCCAAATTTTGTTGATCCATCCCAGAAAGTTTTGCGGTACAACCCATGTTTGTGATTTTCAATGGGGTCTGTAGTGGTAGCATAGGGATCGAGCCTATAGGCCCGTGAACCTTTATGTTTTTTGGGCTTAGGAATTTTTTGTATGCACATATTATATAAGTGCATTTAGTGGGTTGTTTTGGTTTATTCAGAAAATACTCATTCTCCACATTGTACTCCTCTCCTTTCATTATAGTGAAACATCCTCTGCCTCTGCCCGTGGTTTTGCCCAAAGGGTTTCCACGTAAATCTTGTATGTTTTTCTTATTTTTTCTTTTACTTGTGGTTTGCTTAATCCATCCGAATAATAACAATTGCAATGCTTGGAGATGATTAACAACTCATTAATTTGATGGCATAATACATAAACATGCTCTTTAACTTGACACCAAATCATATGTATGACCTCCAATTTTGGGTGTGCATAAATAGGCACTTAAACTTATATAAAGTTGAATAATTAAGCACACACGTCCTATGTGGCATAATACATATGGGATGCCACGTTGGATAAGAATTGGCCATGTAGGATGCCACATAGGACATATGTGTCTACTTGTGCACACCCAAAGTTGAACGTCATAGATGTAATATGAGATCAAGTTAAAGGGCACATTTATGCATTGAGCCTAATTTGATTAACTAATTCAACTCTCAAGTTCACTTCAATTCCATCATTTATAGTCAAATTATCTAGTCAAAACCGATAAAATATTTGATCATTTATGAAAATTTTATTAGCCATAAATGGTTGAAACGACTGGATACCAACTACTATAAATATTTAATGAAAATTTACTTATACATTTGATATCCCAAGACATTTTACATTATCAATATTCAATATGTGAATTTACCTTGTTATAACATGCAATGTATTTTATTTTATGGGTTATTAATAACATCTTTTATAAATGATTATTTGTGATTATTCTTTTGGTGATATGATAATATAAAAATTCTTTTATATCTCACTTTTGTACAAGTATGTGAAACAAGCATTACAAATCAAGCACCCATTGAAGGATGCAGAGTAGCAATGAAGGAGAAAGGACAATCTTTATTGAACATCTTTTTTCGTAGCTTCCTTGTATAGTACATCTAGCTATTTATATAGAGAGCTACAAAATATCTGATAACCATCTCCACCAAGGCATCTTGCATCCAGCTCAAAGCCAGCTAGCTCACACTCAACCTAAAAACCTAACAACAAACTAACCGAATACTTAACTAATAAATAGTAAAACTGTGTTTGCGAAAATGGTAAAAATAGATGAATCAATGCAATAGTTATAAGTGGTTTATCTGAGTAAATTGTAACACTTTCCATCAAACTAAAGGGTCAAAATATCCAGCACACCAAGCTTTCCTAACAAGTGTAAATTTTGAACTTGACCTAGGCTCTTAGTTAGTAGATCAGCAATTTGCTTATGTGTGGTAACATGCACTTCTGTAACAAACCACTCTTGATCTTGTCCATGATTAAATAAAAATTTATTTCTATGTGTTTAGTCCTACAATGAAAAATAGGATTGGTATCCAAATGAATAGTAGAACTGTTCTGACAAAACACTAAGATAGGCATGGTGATTGAAATACCTAGCTCTTTGAAGAAACTAACTAGCCAAGTAACCTATACCTCAACTAAAGTTATGCTTCTATACTCAGCCTCAACTGGACTCCTGGATACTATGTCTTATTTTATTAATTTCCAGGAGATCAAGGATTCACCATAATGGACAACATAACCTATAAAAGATCTTCTAGTATTGGGACAAGCAACCCAATATAAACAGTATGAGTCACACCAATATTTGAGGTTCATAGATGGTTTAGATTTCAACCAAACTCCTTAACCAACAGTCTCTTTAAGATATGTAACCACCTTAGTAGCAGCTTCCCAGTAAGATATTTTGGGATATTGCAAATACTAACTCACTGTCTGCATTGTAAAACTGATGTCATGTTTGGTAATTATGGAATACATGAGTTTACCCATTAGTCTTTGATAAGATGTAATGTCTGTCAATTAATTCATCTCCATGAAGTCCAGTAGATAGAACATATTTAGTTTTAGTCAGTCGCAAGTTGGACTTTAAAGGAGTAGGTAATTACTTGGCCCATAAAGACTTGTATCTGGTATCAACTATAGAATATACTTTCTTTGATTCAAAATGACTCCATCAGATCTTAACACTTCAATGCCCAAAAATGCTTCAGGTCTCCTAAGTCTTTAATTTTAACTGATTATACAGGACTTTCTTAGCTGCATTGAGCATGACCGCAACGCTCTAAGTGATCAGCTAGTCATCAACAAATACCAAAATAGTCACTATGATGTCTTCATTTTTCAAGGTAAATAATTAATAATTACGTGCACTCTGAATAAAATCAGCTGCCAGTAATGTAGTAGTGAGCTTAAGGTTTCATTGTCTGAAAGCTTATTTAAGACCATTCAATAATTTGAATAATTTACTGACTTTAGTCTCCCCGATCTCATGACCATGTATGGAAGTCATTGTGCATCATACGACTCATTCCATTAAGTCGTACATACATCATACAAGTCGTGTGTAGTAAATCATACCTAAGGTAATGTGAAGTAGATGAAGTATGTTATAGGTTTGAGTTGATGTTAGAAATCGTCAAGCATGGTATAGATAGGCTCCCTAAGGTTCTGTCCAAAACATGGTTGGTTGTTTCCAAGTTGTATAGATAGGTAACGAGTCGTATGTTACCACTCGTATGTTAACCAATCTATACCATCTTTGATTCTACCAAGATTACTATCTGATAGGCCTAGTTGTACCCTCACAATATTAGTCATATGTTTTACTCGTGAAGACTGACGATCAATTTCTGTGAAGTTTAGTTAAAGGAATTTTTGGTCTTTTTCCCTTTTTATAACTCCAACCCACGATCTGTAACCCCCAAATAGGAATTATTTTCCTCTATTCCTTAATCAATTAACAACATCATCTCTCCTCCCATATTTAAGAACATCAATATTAGGGTTCCTCACATAAATTCATCTATCTAGTCCAAAGGTTCAAACTCTCTTCACAAGCTAAGAAATTCCAGGTCTATAGAGTTTATGAACAAGGTTATTCTTTTATCCTTGTGCCTAAATTTCATGATTTTGAGATTGAATTTACTTGTGTTGGAATTAGGGTTCATAACCAAATAACTATATTCTTGAAGAACCTGCACATGGTATTTATCGATTTTGAGAAGGCATATGACAGTACCTAGGGAAGTCCTTTGAAGATTCTTGGAGGTAAGTGGGGTTCCGGTGGCATATACCAGAGCGATCAAGGACATGTATGATGGATCTAAGACCCAGGTGAGGACAGCGGGAGGCAATTCAGAATATTTTTCAGTATTGATAGGGTTGCGTCAGGGATCTACTCTTAGCCCATTTTTGTTTTCTTTGGTTATAGATGGGTTGACGCGGCGTATCCAAGGTGAGGTGCCCTGGTGTACTCTTTTTTCAGATGATATGGTTTTGATTGACGAAACTCGGGGGGGTGAATGATAAATTAGAGGTATGGAGACAGATCCTTGATTTTAAAGAGTTTAGGTTAAATAAGAGCAAGACTAAATATTTGGAATATAAGTTTAATGTCTTGAGGGAGGTGGACGAGGAGGTAGTAAGGTTAGATTCTCAGGTGGTGTGTAAGAGGGATAGTTTCAAGTTCTTAGGGGCCATAATTTAGGGAATAAAAAGATTGACGAGGATGTCTCTACCCAGATCAGGGCGGAATGGATGAAGTGGAAGCTCGCCTTGGGGGTGTTGTGTGATAAGAAGGTGCGACCTAAGCTTAAAGGAAAATTTTATAGGGTGGCAGTCCATCCGACCATTTGTATGGAGCGGAGTATTGTCCTGTCAATAACTCTCACATTCAAAAACTAAAGGTGGCAGAAATGTGGATGTTGTGCTGGATGTGTGGGCTTAATAGGGGGATAGGGTTTGGAATGATACTATTCGAGATAAGGTTGGTGTGTCTTTGGTAGAGGACAAAATGCGGGAGGTCTGTTTGGGATGGTTCAGACATGTGATGAGGAGGGGAACAGATGCTCCAGTTAGTAAATGTGAGAGGCTTGCTTTGGATGGTTTCAGGCGGGGCAGGGTTAAGTCGAAGAAATACTGGAGAGAGGTGATTAGGCAGGACATGGAGCAGTTACAATTTACTGAGGACATGACCCTAGATAGGAAGATTTGGAGGACGTGTATTAGGATAGAAGGCTAGTAACTTTTTTGGTAGGTAGGATATGGCTTTACTTGGCCGGTGCAGTATTCTTGTTATGCTGCATTACAATTGCTTACTATTCTTTATTTACTACTCCTTATAGGTGTCGTATTTATTTCATGTCATATTGTTCCATGCTTTGTGTATGTTTTTGATGACTTATCTTATTTTGAGTCGGGGGTCTATCGAAAACAGCTTTGCTACTTCTCCGGAGGTAGTGGTATGGACTGCGTACATCTTTCCCTCCCTAGACTTCACTATGTGGGAATACACTGGGTTTGTTGTTATTGTTGTTGTTGTTGAAGTATAACAATACTCTGTGATAGAAAGCTTTAAGTGCAACAAGGTTTACATATATTTATGTTTTGACTTGTAAGATTTATATTATGATTTGAATTTCATTTTCTTGACTGTGATATTGTTGAAATATGTCAAGGTTATTATTGAGCATAATGCTTTGTTTTGAATTTCTTTGAAACAAATCATGAATTCCAAGTCCTAAGTACAAGTACTGAGTTTACAGGAAGTTTATGCTCTTAAGTTCCATTGTTATATGTTATAAGATAATTTAAAGAAAAGCTTGATCTTTTGAGCTAAAGATAAGACATTGAATCCACACTGTTCATCTTGATTATGATTTAAAGTAAAGAGAAGCATAACTGGTTTTCATTTTATAGACCCTTATGCTATTTTAAGGTAGATTCTGCAAGTATGAGCGTATAAGCATTTTGGGAGTAGTATTTAGCACTGAGAAAGGAATGCGAATAGGTGTATCCTAAATTCCTAGAAACTACGAGTCACCATAGATTAAGTTTTTTCTCCATATGGATGAAGTTTAGTGATCACCTAAGTTAATGTTCTATTCCGATAGTAAGGGTAAAATAGCTCTCCCAAATGTGGGTATGACGTTGGACTCCATAGTAGCCCACATGGTTTATGTCGGTTAGAAGAATCTCCCATAAGAAATACTAAAAGTAAAGACTTTAGAAACTAAGTGTTATGGCTCACTAAGTTCACTCATATGCATTATAATTCATGTTTTAAGATCTTACGGTTCTTTGTTTTATTCAAGCTCAAGGTGAGTCATTTACGCTTAGCATACATCATTTGAAAGTTTACTTATATATTCAGTTATTGTTTTACTTATGCATTCACCCCTACATACTCGGTACATTCCAGAAGTACTGAGCCACAAATATGTCTATGTACTATATTTTCTTATAATGTAGGTTCTGGTGCTTGTTTCTAGGAGCGCAATTGACCACGAGCATCATCACTTGCATCCCGACTATTGGTGAGCCCTTATATTTTGAGGACCCAGCTTATCAGACTCTTGTTTAAGAATGAATGTTATTTTAGATCTTTGGTTTCCATTTAAAGTTCAAGTCAGCTGGGGTCTATCCTAGTGGCTCTCTAGATAGCAGTAGAGGCTTGTCAGACTGTTATGTTCTAAGTTCAAGAAGTTTGTTTAAGGTTTTTGAATTTAAGGATTTATATTGAGATATGAAATGGTTTATGTTCATTTTCTATACATATTATTTTACTTTTCATGTGAGTTTCAAGCTTAATAGATATCATGGGTTAGCTTAGAGTTATTCATAGTCTTTAAGCATCGAGTGACTCCAGGGGGTACTTTCGGGGCATTACGCATTTTCATATAAGTTTTTTCTTCAAGATCACCTAGTAGAAAAGCATTGTATACATCTATTTTAATGAGAAAAGCATCTCCTAGATGTTACCGTTACAATTACACTTCTAATTGTTATCATCTTTGCAACATGAGAGTAGGTTTTATGATAATCCAACCCCTTAATTGTAACCATTAGCCACTAGACTAGCCTTAAACTTCTTTACTTCACCATTGGTGTGATACTTGATCTTGTAAATCCATTTGGATCCACCGATGTTCTTACCCTCAGGTAATTCAACAACTTTCCATGTGTTGTTGTCCTCTAGAGCTTAAATCTCCAATTTTATAGCTTCCACCCCATTTTGCATCTTTGACAACTTGCTTGAAATACCATGGTTCGATTAAGATAGAAAACTTAGTTAAATAACTCTGGTTTGTTCCATTGACTCTACTATAGAATAAATGGTATGTCAATGAATATTTGCACCTCTGATATTGTAGAACCTGTTTAATATTGCATCCAAATGGGTGGTTTAGTGATTTTAGAGGTTCTTTTGGGTGAAGTCTTAAGTAGTGATGGTATAGAAAGTTCTCCAGTGTTGTTGTGTAAATCTGAACCAGTACTGTCATAGATATATCTAGATAAGGTAATGTAGTAGTGATTGTGCTAAACTCTTGAACAACAGATGGTGTAACAAGTAGGTCAATAGCATTGTCCTTATGTAAATTGTTACAAGTATTTGAGACTACAATTGTGCAAAAGGAAATATGTTTTCTTGAAATGTGACATTTCTATTAATAAACAACTTTGATTTTTGAATATCTAACAATAAGTATACCTTCTATGAATCAAAATACACCATTAACAAAGACGGTCTTGCCCTTTCAGAGAACTTAGGCCCTTTTGGAACAGCTATTACATAAAAAAGGCATCCTATGGCCCTCAAGTGTGAGAGATTAGGCACCTTAGAATATAAAAATTAAAAAGAGATTCTTCCAAAAATTGGAAAGGATGGTAGCCTATTCATTAATTATACAGCTGCCTTGACACACAAACCCCAGAATCTAATAGGCAAATGAAACTAAAATCTGAGAGCTCTTGCTATGTTTAAAATTGGCCTATGGTTCCTCTCCACAACACCATTTTGTTGTGGAGTATGTGGACGACTACTTTGATACAAGATGCTTAAGGACAGAAATAATGTCTTACATTGATAGTTGAAAAACTCCGTGCCATTATCAGACCTTATTGTTTTAATCAATACACTAAACTGAGTTTAATCATGGGTAGGAAAATTTTACTAGCTACTATTGCCTTAGACTTGAGCTGAAAATGAACCCATGTATATCTACTATAATCATCCACCACTGTTAAATTAACACTTCTTATTAAAAGTTGGTATTTTATAAGGTCCTCAGAGATCCATATGTATAAGATCAAAGCACATAGATGATTTAGAATCACTAGTAAGGAATATAACCCTAGTTTTATTAGCTAATGGATAGACTGTACATTTATTTAGAACTGCTACGTCCTTATTACTCTTCAAGAGATCCAAAAGCTTTAAAACCTGAGATGATGGGTGTCCAAGTCTTTTGTACCAAAGAGTACTCATGCAGTGAAACTTTTGCAACCAACTTTTGATTATTTTGAACTATATTTTCAGTTTTTACTTTTTATTCCATCCTAAAGATGTATAATCTTCCTTCTTATTTACCAATTCCCTTCGCCTTGCCACTAAAGAGGTCCTTAAATACATAGAAGTTAGGATAAAAAGAAATTAAACAAGATAGGCCCTTGGTGTCATTTATAGCAGTTCTCTTTAGTGTGACCAGTGTCGGCTCTATCTAGTAAGAAAAAAGGTAACCGCCTAAGGCTCCCAAATTTGAGGGGCCTCATTTATTTTTATTAGTAATATTTAGATTGTAGGATTTTATTAAAAAATTCTTAAATATTATTTATAAAAAAAACTTCTTATATAAAAAAAAAAGAATTATTAGAAGAATTTTAATGTATTTAAAGTATGTCTCCATAAAGATTAAATGCATTTGTTATATTAACGAAAAAAATTATTAAAAGAATCGTCTATAATATTTATAACTTTGAATCTCAAAATTTAAAACATAGACTTTATTAACAAAAATAATTTTTATTAAAAATTTAAGGCCTCCATTTGATTTTCGCTATAGGCCACCGATGTGCTTGAGCAGACCCTGAGTGTGACCTGTGAAATGAAAATATTCACACTTCTTTTCTTTATATTTTGAATTAGCCTATTGCCTTGATTTCTGTTGACTTGCATAGCTATTGGTTCTATCTTATCACTCACAGGAACCATACATGTTGAATGTTGAATTTTTCATCCTCTATTATTATGGCATGAGCTTGATTTATAATGGGAGTTACTTCTTTTTGTAAAATATGCCTACGAGCTTGATCATAGGGCTCATTGAAACCATGCAAAAACTGAATCAGTTTGATACAAATGATTTACATACTCCTTTGACTTAGGACAGTTACAACTAGGATCTAGGAATAAGGCAGCATACAGCCCCCACAAATTCTTCAATTTCATAAATAAATTGTGAGAGTATGTCGATTTCTCGATGTAATTGATAAATGTGCATTTGATTCACCTTATCAAAATGTTCCTTAAGGTCTTCCCAAACTGTGAATGCACTTGTAGCATATAAAATCCCATTAAGAAAGTCTTTATTTACAACATTCATTATCTACGAAATCACAATAACATTACATGTCTCCCATTGTTCATGTAGCTCATCCCTGTAATATGTGTTGCTGCAAGCTCTAGTAACAAAGTCATACTTTATTTTTCCTAAAAGTACAATTTGCATCAATCGACTCTACAAGCTATAATTCTCAAATCCAACTAATTTGATTGGGATTAACACTGCACTTGAATTGTCTGATGCACCGATGTAAAGAGGATCATTTTGATCAATCCTGAGAGGCGCCATTGCTGATTTCTCAAATTACAACCAGCTGCAAATACCTGGGTTTCGATCCCGAAAAACCCAAGAGAAAACTCTACTCGAAACTACTCCACGGCGCACATGGATGGATCTGATACCATATGAAAATAAGCATTACAGCTTAAGCATCCATTGAAGGACGTAGAAAAGAAGTAGAGAAGCAATGCAAGAGAAAGGAAAACATTATTGAATATCTTTTCTCTTAGCTTATTTGTACAATTGATAGCCATTTCTGAAATAGCCGATATGCACCATTTGAACACAATTTTTCCTTTATATTAGATACTCATACTTGAAATTTAAATATTTATAGTTCATTTTATATACAATATATTATTACATAATACTTGAGTATGTTGTAATAGAGAGATAATTTTAAAAAGAGTATACCCTATAATAACCGTCATCGTCGTTATATGTAGAATACCATTATAGAGAAGTAAAATGTAACATGAAAAGTCAGTTTTTGAGAAAATTAGACCGCTATCGTGAAATGTTGTTATAATGAGGTAACGTCATACAGAGGTTTGACTTTATATATGTTAGATTAGTGAAATATTCCATCGGACTCCAAATATTAGTCGTTTTGACTAATTAACTAAATCTTATGATCAAAGCTACATATTAATTGTCTTTCTTAAGGGGTATCAAATGACTATTTATAGTAATTCTTGTTTTAATGAAATGATCCCATCTAAACATTTAATACATGTTACAAAGGAGTACTAACATAATGTCACAATCCGAACCGGGGTCCTGGCCGTGACGAGCATTCCGAACCATGAATGCCCGAAACACCCTTATCTATCTGGTAATCATGCACATAATTCATATGATAAAAGAAATGCGGAAGATTCACAATGCTACGGAAACATGGTCAACCTGAATGTGATCATAACACTAAAAATTGAAATCCAAGATATATCTGAATAATAATGTCTGACTCAGTTTGCAAAATATCTACTATGGACAAAACAAAACTGTCTGAAAACTGGGACAAGGCCCCCCCAGTAGACCAAAAAAAAACTAAAGATAATTATCTAAAATAACCAGGCCTTCTGGATTATAGAAGGCTCACCACTGCACAATTTGATCTGCGATCTAAAATATCTACTGTTTATCTGGACCCCTAGACTGTGTCTCAGAACCTGGAGGGAGGGGGGGTCAGCACAAAAGTACTGGCACGCGAAGCAATCCAAAATAGAGTACTTGAACATATACATAAAATAGATGAGAGAAATTTTTCATCAAATGTCATGCATAAAATAGTTTCTTGAAACACATGGGCATCATTCTAATAATCATAAATAATTCTTGTCAAAACAGTTTCTGATCTTTGTATTACTTCTGAGTTAGGTGGCACTCCCCTACATTTTCTGATATTCCACGGGCTATATAAAATCAGTCATTGACTCGGCGGGGAAGCCTCCAGCCCAAGTGTGCCACAAGAGTCAGAGTCTCTGATTCTAATACGCAACACGACACTAGGCCAGCGTAATATAAGATATACTCGGATCGGCAAATCACGATTTCGGGTAATGAGTATCTGGACTTATGCCTTCTTTGGGGAACCACCTAACATCTCTTTTTGCCCAATTTTTAACCATTTCTAATCATGCAACATTCTAATCACAAAATCTATAAATCGATTTCAAACATGCATTCTATTCTATTCTGAATTTATCATGGCATTTTCTGAGGTGTCATCACACTAAGACTTGCAAGTTCTATTTCTGAGCCATAATGCAATAAGCATGATCTTTCATAAAATGTAGTTTCATACCATCCAAAACATGTAGTTTGTATAAAAGATTTCATATTCCAAAAACTCAAGTCAAAACCATGCAAAAACTCTCATCAAACATATGGTGGTCACGTGCTTTTGGCAAGACCATGTACTCTTTCATTATATGTATATTCAATATTCACAACCCTCTCTTTCGTATTCAAAAATCATACTCAAAATATAGCAAAAGCCAAAGTATTTCATAACATGCTCTTCAAAACGCATTCAAAATAATTTATATCATACGAAGATGAGAAAACTCATAACAAGAGAGGGATTCATTATAATTCATGCTCTTAATTGAATAACCATTGTTGAACACATACGTACATATATACATAGTTTCAAATCAATTTGGGGGAAAGACCTAAAGACCAAAACATTACCGTCAAAACTTCTAAAACATGGCTATATTCATAAACTTCAAAACGCCATTCTTAAAACATGATTTCTATGCCCATGAGATTTTAGGAAAAACCCCGCGTACCTCAGATTAGGAATACAATAGGTGCTTAATGAAGCCTACGACCTGGGGATTCCGGATATACGATCAACTTCGAAACCTACGATTGAATCTTGCAGTACTTGGGTTTTTATTTTGAAACCCTAGAGAGGATTCTTGATGATTTTGATGAAAATAGGGTTAAGTTGCTCAAACATACCCTAAATCCTTTGTTTGGACGGTTTTAAAGGTTAGGGAAAAGTCAAAATTACCCTTAATGACTCCTAAACCGAACTAAAAATTTGAACTAAAAAACCCGATATTGGGTGCCACCGCAATGCGCCACAATCGCGATGGTCCACTGGAATTTGACGAGTGGAAAATTAGGTGCCTCCGCGATGCGCCACCATCGTGGAGCCCCACTGGAATTTGGCGATTGACAATTTGATCCTCTCCGCGATGCGCTAGACACCAAAATGACAATGTTGACCACTGGAACTATAAATTATTCATAACGTCTTCACCGAGGGTCCATTTTGGACGAATCTTATATCGTTGAAAAGCTAATTCAGTCATCTACGTAATAAAATATTGAAATGTAGGAAATTACACATGAAAATAAATTTAGATCATTCTAGAAGCTAATTCTTAGACTTTTCATGGATAGAATTTAGCTACGAAGATGTCGGGGTGTTACAATATCCCCCCTTGGGATCATTCATCCCCGAATGATGATGTGGAAAACGGACAAACACGATTTCAAGAAAACAAAGGCATAGAAAGAAAAAGACAAAAATTGTACCTTCATCACTTCATTCACCAGATCAAATAAATTTGGGTATCTATCTCTCATATCATCTTCTGATTCCCAAGTTGCTTCTTTGACTTTCTGATTTCTCCATAACACTTTAATCGAAGCAATCTCTTTACTTCTCAACTTTCTAAATTGGAGATCCAAAATTGCTACCGGCTCTTCTTTGTAGGACAAGGAGTCTGTCTCCTTGATTTCTTCGACGGGTACTACTAGCGAATGATCTCCAATGTACTTCTTCAGCATGGATATATGAAATACCGGATGGATACGACCCAAACTTCTAGGCAACTCTAATTCATACGCAACTCCACCTATTCTTCTCACAATCTGGTGTGGTACTATATAGCGAGGACTCAGCTTACCCTTCTTCCCAAATCTCATAACTTCCTTCATGGGAGAAACCTTAAGAAATACCTAATCTCCAACCTCAAACTCTAACTCTCTTCTCCTAGCATCGGCATAGGATTTTTGACGACCCTGAGCTATTTTAAGTCATTCTCTAATAAGCTTCATATCTTTCATCGCTTGATGAACAAGATCAGGCCCAAACATCTGAATCTCACCCACTTCATACCACCCTATTGGTGACCTACATCTTCTCTCATATAATGCCTCAAATGGCACCATCTTAATACTAAAATGGAAACTATTATTATACGTGAACTCTATCCATGGGAAGTGCTCCACCCAACTACCTTTAAAATCAATCACACAGGCCCTTAACATATCCTCAAGTGTCTAAATAGTGCGCTCATCTTGACCATCAGTCTGAGGGTGGAATGTTGTACTTAGGTTCACTTGGGTATCTAAGCCTTTCTGAAAAGATTTCCAAAACTGAGAAAAAAATTGCGTACCTCGGTCGGATATGATAGGCATAGGTGCCCCATGCAAACGAACTATTTCTGCGATGAACAGCTTAGTATAATCCTCTCCCAAATAGTTAGTCTTGACAGGCAGAAAGTACGCTGACTTGGTCAGCCTATCTACAATTACCCATATAGAATCATACTAGTTTCGGGACTTCGGAAGTCCTTTAATGAAGTCCATATGATCATATCCTACTTCCATAAAAGCAATGCTATCCCTTGATAAGTACTACCTGGGCTCATATGTTCCACCTTGACTTGCTAAAAATTCAAACACTTGGGATAATGCTTCATATTATTCCACAAATAAATGGTTTTCAAATCATGATACATTTTTGTAGAGCCTAGGTGAACAACATTCCTTGACGTGTGAGCCTCGCTAAAGATTCTTTCCCTCACCCGTCTACATCAGGCACACACAATCTACCCTGATATCTCAGAATACCATTACCACCAATCTTAAACAACATTACTTTTTGTTGACCCACATCTCTCTTAATTTGCATCAAGATGGGATCTTCGACCTGCTTTTCTTTGACTTCGGCACAAAGGACTGATTTAGCTATCTCATGAACAACCACCCCTCCATCTTCAAAATCTAAGAGTTGTACTTCCATATTTGTAAGGCGGTGAATGTCCTTCACCATCTCTCTCCTCCCCTCTTCAACATAAGAAAGGTTGCTCATAGACAACCTGCTGAGAGCGTTGACTACAATATTTACCTTGCCTGAATAGTAATGCAGGCTCATATCATAGTCTTTCAAAAGATCCATCCAACGCCTCTGCTTGAGGTTCCATTCTTTCTGCGAGAAAACAAACTACAAACTTTTGTGGTCAGTATAAATATCAACATGCACTCCATAGCGATAATGCCTCCAGATTCTAAGTGCAAACACCACGGCTGCTAACTCCAAGTCATGAGCGGGGTAGTTTTGCTCATGCACCTTTAACTGCCTAGATGCATAAGCTACCACCTTACCCTGCTGCATCATAACACAACCAAGTCCCACACGGGATACATCACAGTATACCACAAAACCATCTACCCCCTCGGGAAGAGTAAAAATAGGAGAAGTACTCAGCTTATCCTTTAACTTCTCAAAAATATTTTTACACAAGTCAGACCACACAAACTTTACCTTTTTTCTGAGTGAATTTAGTGAGTGGAGCAGCTATGGAGGAAAAAATCTCTACGAACCTTCTGTAATAACCCACCAGACCCAAGAAGCTCCGAATGTCGATTGGAGTGGCGGGTCTGGGCCATTTTCTTAATGCTTTAACTTTTTGGGGATCCACTCTAATACCGTCACTAGACATAATATGACCCAAGAACGCAATGGCATTAAGCCAGAATTCACACTTGGAGAATTTCACATACAAGCTATGATCTTTAAGAGACTAAAGAATAATTCGGAGATGAGTGGCATGATCCTCCTCATTTTTGGAATAAACCAAGATGTCGTCAATGAATACTATCACAAACAGATCCAGAAACTGACAGAAAACCCTATTCATTAGGTCCATGAAGGTTGTAGGGGCATTAGTCAATCCGAAGGACATAACTAAGAATTCAAAATAATTGTATCTAGTTTGGAAAGCTATTTTGGGAATATATGAATCTCTAACCTTTAACTGATGGTATCCCGAATGAAGGTCTATCTTTGAAAAATATCTAGCAGCCTGAAGCTGGTTAGAAAGATTATCAATCTTAGGAAGAGGATACTTATATTTAATCGTGACCTTATTCAGCTAACGTAGTCTATGCACATACAAAGGGAACCGTCTTTCTTTCACACAAAGAGTACAAGCGCACCCCAAGGTGACACACTGGGGCGTATAAACCTTTATCTAGAAAATCTGCTAGTTGTTCCTTCAACTCTTTTAATTCTGCAGGAGCCATTCTATATGGAGAAATAGAGATGGGGCGGGTATCTGGCAACACATCAATACCAAACTCTATCTCTCTATCAGGTGGTATTCCTGGGAGATCATCTAGAAAGACTTCTATAAATTCATTTACTACAGGGATAGACTGAAGAGGAAGATCGTCAGCATTAGAGTACTTAACCCCGATAAGGAGATACAAACAGCCTTTAGAAATAAGTCTTTGGGCCCTGATATAGGATGTAAAGTGCCCTTTAGGTGCTAAAGAATGTCCCTCCTATTCTATCACTGGCTCATTTGGGGAAAGAAAAAGTGACTCTTTGAGTCCTATAATTTAACGTGGCATAGCTTGAATGGAGCTAATTCATCCCTAAGATAGCATCAAAAGCAACCATATTGAGTTCTATTAGGTCTGCCACAGTATCCCGGCTAAGAACAAATACTACACAATTTTTATACACCCTCCTAGCCACAACAGAATCACCCACCGGAGTGGAAACAGAGAAAGGTTCAGAAATTATATCGGGCTCAAACCCAAAACCAATAGCCACATAAGGGGTCACATAGGATAGGTTAGACCCAGGGTCAAGTAACACATAAACATCACGGGAAAAGATTTGTAACGTACCGATGACAATGTATGGGGAAACTTCTGCCTCCTGGTGGTTGGTCAAAGCATATAACCGGTTGCGACCGCTCTCGGCAGTTGATATGGCACCCTTTTGAGGTGGGGTGCCGCTAAAGAATTTTCCTGAGACTTTGCACCACCAACATTCTTCCTAGTAGGTGGACAGTCCCTCTGAATGTGACCTGGTTGACCATATGAATAACATACAAATGCGCCCAACTGACATTTACCTGGATGATTTCAACCACAAGTCTCATACCACGGAAAAGTACAATGCTGCTGAGCCACACTACCCTGTGGCTGAGTATCCGGTGCTCTGGATCTATGATGAATCTAGAAACTTTGAGATCATCTATCTGTTGGTGGTCTGGGTGCTGGGGCACTGGCAGCAGACTGTGCATTACCCCAATTCTTTTTCTTCTGCCATTTATTTCCCCATTTACCACTTTGAGGCTGACTGTAACCCTGGTTGGCAGATCTAGCACTTTTTGCCTTTCTTTCTTTCTCCCTAGCTTCAGAAATCTTTTTTTTCTTCTCCTCTATTTGTTGCTTATGAACTGTCATCCTAGCAAAGTCCAACTCCTTATTCAGGATAGCTCCCTGATACATAAGCACCAGATCATCTAAAATTTCGGAAGCAAACTTCCTCATTCAGGCCCTCATACTACTCGTCATCTTGAAAGCATAACGGGCTAGCTAATTAAATTTTAAAGTGTACTTCTGCACGCTCATCTTACCCTGCTTGAGGTTCATAAACTCCTCTGCTTTTGCTTCCTTCAGCTTTAGAGAAAATAACCTGTCAAGGAAAGCTTCCACAAACCCATCCCAAACTGTGCGCTCAGCACTGTCACCCTTTGCACACTCTTACTCATTGTACCATTGGTTTACTACATCTTTCAGCTGGTAGGCTACCAACTCAACACCTTTAATCTGATCCACATGCATCACTTTGAAAATTTTATCCATTTTATCTATGAATTCTTGCGGATCTTCTTATACCTTGGTGCCAGTAAACTTAGATGGGTTCATTTTCATGAACTATCCCACCCTAGTAGCCTCCGACGTCACTGATGCAGATCCAACATCTTTTGATTGTTGAGCCTGATTAGCCACCAACTGTGCCAGTATATAAAGAGACTATCTGAATTCGGTATTTGAAATATCCCTCTGAGTAGTCGGGGGACATTTAACATTGGTCTGTAGAGCCCGAGGTGGACTGTTCGGGACTCCCGGAGTAGGGACAGGGTCTGGGGTGGGAGCTCTATTGCGTGTCCTCATCCCATGAATGGGACAGACTTCATCATTCTAAGAACTCTGATTAGTATTGCGACAAGGAGGCATGACTGTTATTTCTGTAAGATAAAAGATCACTGATTAGGAATAGACTTGACTCTGAAGCATGAAATAAATCACAAAGAAGGGAAACATTTCCTAAACTCCTAGGAGCCTCCTACTTATAAGTGTGGCTCTATACACACCCATAAATAAGACTTTACCCGACGCGATTTTGCAGATACCCTGGGACCATGAACCGTGCTTTGATACCAAGTTTTTCATGACCCAAATCGGGGCCCTAGCCGTGACAATCATTCCGTACCATGAAGGCCCGAAACACCCCTATCTATCTTGTAATCATGCATATAATTCATATGATAAAAAAAGCGGAAGATTCACAATACTACAAAAACATGGTCAACTTGAATGTGATCATAACACTAAAAACTGAAATCCAAGATTATTTGAATAATAATATCTGACTCAGTCTGCGAAATCTCTACTATGGACTAAACAAAACTGTCTGAAAACTGGGACAAGGCCCCCAGTAGACCAAAACAAAACTAAAGATAACTATCTGAAATAACCAAGCCTTCTGTATCATAGAAGGCTCGCCACTGCACAATCTGATCTACAGTCTAAAATATCTACTGTTTACCTGGACCCCTAGACAATGCCTCAGAACCTAGAGGGAGTGAGGGTCAGCACAAAAGTACTGGCACACAAAGCAATCCAAAATAGAGTACTTGAACATATATATATAATAGATGAGAGCAATTTTTTATCAAACGTCATGCATAAAATAGTTTGTGGAAACACATGGGCATCATTCGAGTAATCATAAATCATTCTTGTCAAAACAGTTTCTAATCTTTGTATTACTTCTGAGTTAGGTGGCACTCACCTACATTTTTTGATATTCCATGGGCTATATGAAATCCACCATTGACTCAGCGGGGAAGCCTCCAACCCGAGTGTGCCGCAAGGGTTGGAGTCTCTGATTCTAATATGTCATACGACACTAGTCCAACGTAATATAAGATATACCCGGGTCGACAAATCACAGTTTTGAGCAATGAGTATCTGGACTCATACCTTCTTTGGGGAACCACCTAACATCTCTTTCTGACCAATTTTTAACTATTTCTAATCATGAAACATTCTAAACACAAAATCTGTAAATCTAATTCCAAACATGCATTCTATTCTGTTCTAAATTTATCATGGCATTTTCTGAGTTGGTGTCGTCACACCAAGACTTGCAAGTTCATTTTCTGAGCCATAATATAATAAGCATGATCTTTCATAAAAATGTAGTTTCAGACCACCCAAAACATGTAGTTTGCATAAAAGATTTCATGTTCGAAAACTCAAGTCAAAACCATACAAAAACTCTCATCAAACATATGGTGGTCACGTGTTTTTTGCAAGACCATGCACTCTTTCATTATATGTATATTCAATATTCACAACTCTCTCTTTCGTATTCAAAAATCATATTCAAAACATAGCAAAAACCAAAGTATTTCATATCATGCTCTTCAAAACACATTCAAAACAATTTATATAATACGAAGATGAGAAAACTCATAACAAGAGAGGGATTCGTTATAATTCATGTTCTCAATTGAATAACCATTCTTGAACACACACGTACATATATACATAATTTCAAATCGATTTGGGGGAAAGACCTAAAGACCAAAACAGTACCGTCAAAACTTCTAAAACATGGCTATATTCATAAACTTCAAAACGCCATTCTTAAAACATGATTTCTATGCCCATGAGATTTTAGGAAAAACCCCGCGTACCTCAGATTAGGAATATAATAGGTGCTTAATGAAGCCTACGACCTGGGGATTCCGAATAAGAGATCAACTGCGAAACCTACGATTGAATCTTGCAGTTCTTGGGTTTTTATTTTGAAACCCCAGAGAGAATTCTTGATGATTTTGATGAAAATAGGGTTAAGTTGCCCAAACATACCCTAAATCCTTTGTTTGGATGGTTTTAAAGGTTAGAGAAAATTCAAAATTACCCTTAATGACTCCTAAACGGAACTAAAAATTTAAACTAAAAAACCCCGATTTTGGGTGCCACCGCGATGCACCACAATCGCGGTGGTCCACTGGAATTTGACGAGTGGGAAATTGGGTACCTCCGTGACATGCCACCATTATGGAGCCCCACTACAATTTGACGATTGACAATTTGACCTTCTCTGTGATGCGTTAGACACCAAAATGATGATGTTTACGACTGAAACTATAAATTATTCATAACTTCTTCACCGAGGGTCCATTTTGGACGAATCTTATATTGTTGCAAAGCAAATTCAGTCACCTATGTAATGAAAGGTTGAAATGTAGGAAATTCTATATGAAAATTAATTTAGATCATTATAGAAGATAATTCTTAGACTTTCTATGGACGGAATTTAGCTAAGAAGACGTTGGGGTGCTACACATAAGCTACTAATTCAACCATATATGTAGTAGGAAAGACATAGAAGGAACTAAACCAAATAATACCTCATACTTTATTCATTTATATTGTTGCATGAAATTTTATTCTGTGTGTTGTTTAACATGTAGGTAATTGATTGGATGGACAAGATTTATCCTATCAAGACAATTTGACGAACAATACCATCAATGTACTTGGACAATAGGCTATATGATCACAAAGAGTATGGACTTAGTGTTTTCAAACCAATGACAAATGAAAACTTAAATTGGTTAAAACATCAACCAATTAGCTTAGTGGTGTATGTGTCATTTGGAAGTTTATCCAAACTAGAAGTTGACCAAATGGAAGAATAGGCATGGGTTTTGAAGAATAGCAACAAGAACTTCTTGTGAGTAGTTAGATCCACTGAAGAATCCAAACTTCCCAAAAACTTTTTAGAGGACATAAATTTGCAAGTGAGAGTAAAATCTTAGTGGTGTCAAGATGTCCAAAATTACATAGTGTCGGAAAATGAATCAATAGGGTGCTTTCAGACGCATTGTGGGTGGAATTCAACTTTGTAGGCCATTAGTTTAGGAGTGCCAATAGTGAAATGCCACAATGGATATATCAATCAACAAATGCATATTTTTTATGGATATTTGGGAGATAGGATTTAGAGACAAACAACATGACTATATTGTCACTCAAAAGAAAAATATTTCTGGTTTGTTTTGCCCGTTGTTATATATCACACTCTCTGTTTAATCTGTCACCATTTTTATTTAATATTAAACCATAGATTAACTTATTACTTGTAGGAAAAATGGGTACTCTCTTGGTGCATGTTAAGCTAACGTGCACCGGCCATAACCAAGCAGGCTTGTTTTCCTGCTGCGAAGTCAATCATGGCGTCAGAACCTGGGAATACACATCAAGAAATGAAGAAAGGGAATGCGATTGAAACATGGAGATTAAATCATGAATGGGCAGCTTCATATCCAATGAAATAGTATCAATTTCAATAAAAAGAGAACAAGTGAACGATGTTTGCAATTGTGGTCGGATAAATGCAACAATCAAGCCAAAAAGGTATAGGAAGTAGTTCAATGGAATACCCCATATCATTCTCGACTTGATTCCACTCTTAGTAACATGCATAGGAAGTTTAGGACCTGAAATTTTTCTAAGTGTTGAAAGACTTAGGTATATTCTGTGCCTCTTAGTTTCAATGATTTTTAAATGGGACTTCCCAACCCCGAGACGTGGATTTTTGAGTTGTTTTATGTTCAGGAGTATTAAGGACATGTCTCGGGAAAGTTTTGAATTTTTTGGATGAGGATTGGGGTACGTTTGGATTTCAATTCTAGAACCTCACCGCGATTACACTGTGTCGCAGTAGGTATAGCGATGGAGGTGTCATCACGTCGTGGTGAGTCCCAAAAATGGGATTCAGTTACGAACTTAGTTTCCAAAGGACAATCTTATCTTTTCTCTATGGCCCAAAGTCGTAATAACACAGGATTAAGTCATCATTAGGGCATTGTTTGCTAAAGTTTACTCAATTTCTCTCCCAAAATAAACCCTAACTCTTCTCCAAAGATTAAGAATTCAACCCGTAAGTTCAAGATTTTCAAGAAAGGAGTCAAGACTAGGGTTCCAATCTTCAAACTAAGTAACATAAGGTACATGGGGCTATACTAAAACTCTATGGGCATAAGTTATTGTTTGACTAAGCTTTTGAAAGCATATTACAAAGTTTATAACAAGGGCTTGGATAATTGTTTTGAATAGCCAAATCATGAAACCTCTTTTTCAATGATATATATATGTGTATGTGTGTGTCTTTTGCCTTGAGGCCTTCCCTTGAACTTGAATTTTGCTCGTGTATGTATATGTATGCGGTTTTAGTTATGAAATTCGAATTAAGAGTATGAATAACTAAACTCCCTCTTTTGTTATGGCCCTCTTGATTTCACATGTTATGAATTGTTCAATTTCATATTGAGAAGCATGAGGTAAATGTTTTTTCTATTGTTTAATGACTTAATATTGGTTATGAACTAAAAGAAGGGTGTTTTATAGCTTATGTATATAAATGAAAAGTGAAGATTGAAAGACGTGCATGGTTTGCTACGAAGTGATTGACCACCACATGTTTAAGAATTGAAAGATGAGAATCTTTGTATAAGTTGTCATATATTTTGAATTACAAGTTCTCTTGCACTGTTTAAATGGTTTGGGTGAGCCAACTAACATGTTTTGAATGAAAAGACTGTGACATGATACTATATGGCTTATACACTTTGGAAGTCTTGGTATGATAATACCAAATCAGAAAATGTCATAATAGACTCGGACCAGACTAGACTATAGAATGTTTTCAGAAATTAGACCATTTTTCAGAAAGATGCATAGTTTAAAATATTAAAAGTGGACTTAAAGAGAGTTAGATGGTTACCCTAAGAAGGGATGAGTGTAAGGGCTCATCGCTGAAAATCGAGTTTTGCCAATTCGAGTGATATGATTGGCTAACACCAATGTATACTTATCCTTGAGACACTAGTATACTAGACTAGTATATAGGACCCCTATCCTTGCGGCAAACTTGGATGTGGGGGATTGGCCGATGAGTAAATGGCGGACCATATAGATCGTGGGTACTAGACTTGTAGGGTGTACTATCTAACTCAAAAGTAAGATAAAGAGTGAGTCATGATTTCAAAGAACTATTTTAAAGTCTTTTAAGTATGCCCATGTGTTTTCACATATTGTATGTAAAAACATTTTATGAATTACTCTCACTTATGTTGTCTAAAAATTATGTTATTTTGGATTGCTCTGTATACCAGTATATTTGTATTGACCCCCTATATTTCGGGATCTGAGGCACAGTCTCGGAGTCCCGCTAAGCAGTAGATCAGTTTATCAGACTTTGAAGTTGGTGAGCCTCCCTCATCCCGGAGGACCTTAGTTCATTCTATATATTCATTTACTTTTAGTTCATGGTCCGGCCGGGGGCCTTGTCCCAATCTCAAACAGATTTGTTTTTGTATTGTTAGAGACTTTGCAGACTGGTTTTAGATGTTTCTGAATATTTATGAACTCATATTCGTCTTATTTATTTTAAGTAAGAGAATGACCATGTTTCCATTCTGTTATATTTTCCGCACTTCTTTATTGTATATGAATTATGCAGATGATTGTCAGTTAGAAAGGGCACTCAGGCCTTTATGATTCGGCATTCCCATCGCGGTCAGGGTCTCGACTCGGGTCATGACATTCAATAATTAAATGACTTGTCAAGGATACTCCAGATGGTACCAGTAATGATTCTTAAACCAGTAGCTCTAACACATAGGTTGAACTAGTTGAGGAAGAAGGATTTGTAATGGAGAAGAATATCTCAATTTGGGACAATTTTGACATCTCATAAACATTGAATGCGGGCTTTAAACTTGAGTATATGGCTCCAAAGAAGAATGGTGAGACTCCTATAGTTGAAATAAACTATGACGGCATCAAAGCCGAGATCAATTTTTGGAAACATGTTGTAGTTTGTTATATGTTGGGACCCTATCCCATATTTGAGGTGCTGTAGCGATTTATTCAATATTTATGGACCAGGAACAAAATTAACAATAGGTTCTTATGTGATTTGATACTATTGAGGGACAGGATGAGGTTGTGTAGTGTGGAATCTTTCATTTTCACAATAATCCATTCATAGTCAAGGCTTGGAGTCATGAATAGAGTTCACGAGGGATGAATTACATAGTGTTCCAATTTTGATCAAAATGCTTGGCCTTAAATTTAAATTGGAGAAAAGAGTTTGATTAAGATCAGAAGTTTAGTTGTCAAACTAATTATAATGGACCAAAATACTAAAAAAAAGGTAGGGCTAAATTATGTAAGATTACTGGTTGAAGTGGAGGTAGACTCAGACCCGCCAGAGATGATTATGTGTAAAAATGACAGGGTAACATTGTGGAGAAAAAAATCAGCTATGATTGGAGACCAGTTTTGTGTAAAAAAACATAAGAAGTATGGTCACTCTGAGTACCAATGTAGAAAGAAAAGGGTGCCACAAGGAATTAGAGAGACTCAAGCAAATGGAACAATCGAATTGAATCAAGTTGAGCCTAGAGAGTAGACTCAGGGTACAAACATTCAGTATAAAATAGGTGTGCAAGGAGGAATAAAGGGAAAGGAGCATAGCATTTCCAAACCAAGTAGTAAACAGAACTCACATAATGAGATTAAGGAAGTTTGGATCACTCCTGCTAAATCCATTCATGGGCAACTCAAGCAGCATACCACTAAGTTGGTTAATAAATTCCAAGCTCTTTATTTAGAATGTGAAGCAGACAAAGAAAATGCAAAAGAAAGGGATACAGGTTAGGCCAACCCTAAGTCTGGAGATAAAGGACATTTTTCGCTGGACTATTAAGAGTCTAAATTTCCCTAATAAAATGAAGGAACTTAAACTCCTTTGTAGTGAAGAAAAAAGTAGGTTTGCTAGGTTTATTAGAAACAAAAATCAAGCATAACAAGATTGTGGATAAAACTGCTAAACTCTTTAATGGGTGGAATTATGTAACTAATTTAGAATATAATGATAATGGAAGAATTTGGGTTGTGTGAAAGCCATATTTCTTTCAAGTAACTCTACTTAGAAATTCTTCTCAAATAATGTTATGTAAGGTCATTCATGTAACCTTACAGAGGACATTTGTGATAAGTTTTATTTATGCTCACAACACTAAGGAGTAAAGGAAAACTTTATGGGATGACATGAAGAGACTGAGACATTCAGTCAACTATCCTGGCTAATCGTAGGTGATTTTGATTAAAAGATTATAGGATAGATGGAAATCTAGTACTTAGGCTGAGATAATTGCTTGCTTTCTTGGAGGAGTGTGAATTACTGGAACTTCCTTATCAAGGTGGAAGGTACACTTGGAATGATAAGCATAGTGATAATAGAATATTCTAAAAAATTGACTGGGCATTTATTAATGACACTTGGTAGGGTGATATGCCTACAAGTAAAGTCATATTTCTACCTAAAGGTGAAAGTGGTCACTACCCTACAAAGGTGTTTTTAAAAAAGTGAATGGGAGGATCCAAACCATTTCCGTACTATAACAATTGGAGCCATCATCCTCTCCTTCAAGGCATTGTCAAAGACAGTTGTAATGAAAAAAGTGGATAATTGTAGAATGTATCAAGTTGCGAAGAAGCTCAAGAAGTTGAAGCTTGCTTTAAGAAGGCCTAATTCCAATAATTTCAGGAATATAGTAATGAAAGTTGAGGAGGATAGAGAAGATCTAAAGGTGATACAACAGCAAATACTGGAAGACCCCCTTAGTGTAGATTTATAGGTGAAGAAAAAATCTAAGTACCAGGCATTTAGGAAGTCATCTTACCTTGCACAAATATATTTGCAATGAATAAGCAAGGTGAATTGGGTGAAAGTTGGTGATGACAACACTAGCTAATTTATGTAGTAATTAAGCATAGGAAATTAAAGCATACAGTTACTCAAGTTAAAAATGTTCAAGGGGTAAGGGAGTATGATCCATCAAAAGATGTTGTAATTTTTGTAGACTATTATCTGAGCTTACTGGGATAGAAGAAAGCAGAAAGAATACCAGCTAATCCATACATTATACAGCTGGGTAATGTACTTTGCCTCGTTCATTAGATGAAATTGCTAAAAGGAGTTCACTAAAAGGGATGTTAAAGAAGCCTTATTTGGGATTGAAAACGCTAAAAGCCTAGGGACTAATAGATGTAGAATTGTTTTTAAGCAACTTAGGAGATATTAAGTGAGGATGTTGCAGAGGCACACCTTGGGTTTTTTGTCATCCAAAATTTCTAAAATTTTAGCCTCACTGTCCTGACTACAACCTACGCTACGAGTTGTAGGGAGTCTTGATGAGTCGTTGGACCCAAATCGTAGCCTGACCAGTGTGTGTGGCTAAGTCTTCTACTCTGAGTACGAATGGCTCACTGCTATTCGCAAGGAATCTTTACGGGTCATTATGTACAAATTATAGGATGCCCAGTACATACATAAATGGATATTGTGTTGACTACGATTGGACCCTACGAGTCATAGTGTCTAATTACGAGTTGTATCAGGTAAGTCAAAGGGTCAATATTATGTGTGTACCCTAGAAACTGTCTTGGCTATGACTCATGGTGACGAGTCATAACGGATCCCCACAAGTCGTAGAATGACCCGTGGTCACTAACGACTAAATTTCAGCTTTTAATTTAAGGGCAATTTGGGCAATTCCATTCTTAACCAATTAATATCCCATGTTCATAAAGCACTCAAAGAGGTTATTTATCTTTCATAACGTAATTAAACACTCAAAAAATACTCTCAAAATTTAAAGGTCAAGATACCTAGGTTTTTGCAAGAAGTAGGTCATCCAAGGGCTCAAGGGTTGAATTTTTCCCGTAAACTTGGTATTTCAGGAATGTTACACTTCTCTAATTATTATTTTGTGAAAGGTATGTATTAAATTGGTTTTATTGGATGGTTTTGAATGTGGGTTTTTAACATGGTTGAGGGTTTTGACATGGTTGCTCCTTGAACTATTTTTCCATGATTTATTATACATTGCTTATACTTTATTAATAATTTGAAACTTGTGGGTTACATGGGAATGGTGAATAAACTAAGGGGTCATGGTTTTCCCCAAATTGATATTTTACAAATTGAAATTGGTTTTGAATAACGGTGTTCTCTCAACCTACTTGTATAAATGGTTTTAAATTGTAAAATTGTCACTTGGTTTGACTTGCTCACCTGTGTTATTGCATTGCATTATTAGTAAACCAATGAACTTGGGCTATAAATGCCTTGTTAGATATGATATTAATGAGTCGAGGGGGCGAGGAGTACCTCCAAGATTTTGATATTAATGAACAAAAATGGGGCGAGGCATCTCCCCAAGTTTTAATATGATTGTTATGGCATAGAGATAATATTGCAAGTGTTTGGGTATGAAAATACCCATAGTATGACTTAACGGTTGGTTCCTTAATTAATAAATGTGTTATGTGAAACTTCCTTTAAAATGGGCTTAATGGGGGTTATATAGCAAAGTCGTGAAGGTGTGGGTCTTGGATGCCTTGTATAGAAAACTCGTATTTGCCGACATGAGGTTTGGTCTTGATGACCTATGTTCATATGTCACACTTGATAGATATATTTTTTGGATGTATAGTTGCCTCGATGTCTTTAGCTTTCCCAAGGATTTTCTCTAGTTTGTGCGCTAACACACACTGGGGTCCTTTCAATTAGGGGAGATGAACCCATTTATCCCATGGGTGGCTATTATGACGATTGAGCTACATAGTCCAAGATAATATTTTACTTTATGCTAAATCTTGTTCCCTATCCTGACATACTATTTATATATGTATTATGATGTGGCTTATATAGTGTTTGAAATAATTTGACTTGATATTATTTTGTCCCCTATCCCTGAGTTACATGCTAGTGTTAACCTTACTGACTATCTTCGGACTTTGTATCCCAATCCAATGCAGGCACCAAAGATACTTTTATATTTTTTGCACAGAGTTAGGTAGATTGGCTCAGTTCGTTGCTTTGTTGTGGTGAACCTCCATTCTCAGGAAAGACATTTTATTAGTTCCTTTTATAGACTATAATTGAGAGTTTACATATTATTAACACTATTATTGTCACTGTCAGAGTTGGGGACATGTCCCGATCAAGACTGGCTTTGGTTTTCTTTGTGTAGAGGCTTTGTTGGATTACTGTGGACTTGAGTGGTGTTGGTTGGTAGTTTTGGGATTGGTTACCGGTTATCAGTTACAAACTTATCTTATATTCTTTAAGCTTATTTCATGTTTTTTTTATGTTCGGAATTCAACCGTTATTGGGTAGTATGTGTTGTTTGGGTTAAGTTTAGGGGGTGGTCTCCGATCCACAGTGGACTTGGGATACTCGTCGCAGTCATGCCCTGGTTTGAGTCATAATAAAGTTGGTATCAGAGCCTAGGTTTGGTGTCATTGGGTGGCCACAAATCTATGTCAAGTAGAGTATCATTTATAAATGTGTAGCACGTCATACTTATAAGGGAGAGGCTATGAGGCATTTAGGAATATTTCCTTTCCATGTGGTCTGTTTTTTATCTATAGAGTCTGAGATCTTAAATCTCCTCTAATTCTCATATGTTTTCCTCAAAGATTTAATGCTCAAGAAAACTCCTCGATCCTACTCGAGGACAACATTGATGTAACCCATCCTACTTATGGTGTTCATACCCAGTCAAGAGCACCTGCTCCTGATGGCTCTCGTGGGGTTCCCTCGAATTCCATTAGTCCTCCTTCAGCTCCTCAAGGTGATTTGACTAATGTTGAGTTCCGTAGTTTGGACCATTTTCTTATATAGTTGGTGGACTCTCAGTCTCGCCAGTCAGAGCGTGAGAGTGATGTTACTCCTTATTCTTAGGTCACTAGATTTGGCCAATTTATGAGGCTCAAGCCTCTGATTTTCACTGGTTCTAAGGTTGAGAAAGATCCTCAAGGTTTTATTGATGAGATGGAAAAAAAATTTTGTGTGATGCATGTCTCTAGCTCGGAGAGTGTGGAATTTTCTGCATACCACCTGAAAGATATGTCATATTAATAGTATGAGGAGTAGGATCATTCAAGGGGAGATAAGGCAGAATTGGCATCTTGAGATAACTTTTCTAGTGCTTTCTTTGATCGCTTCTTTCCTCAGAAGTTGAGTAAGGTAAAGTCCTAGGAGTTCATGAACTTGAGGTAAGGCAGAATGACAGTAAAGGAGTATACCTTAAAGTTTCACTAGCTATCTTGTTATGCTCAAGAGTTGGTGTCCTCTATGAGAGCTCAGATAAGGAAATTTGCTTCGATATTGTCCCATGATTTGTTATTGGAATGCAAAGCTGCTTTATTAAACAAAGACATGGACATCTCCAGGTTGGTGATGTACATACAACATGTTGAGGAGGAAAAGAGGAAACAAGTTAAGATGAGTGAAAAGCAGAATAAGAAATTTCAATATTCGGATTAGGGTGGAGGTCAGCAGCATAGTGGTAGGGATGGTGGAAAATGGTCTAAGAAGAAATGAGGCAATTTTGATTCCTAGTCTATGGCTAGTGCTCCTTATCCAAAGCCGCCAGGTAATCGTAGTCTTCTAAATGGTATTGGTCCCAAGGCATAAGGTGCCTAATCATAAGCCTGTAGGGCCCAATCATCTCTATCCCATCTTCTTTGTAGATTTTATAGGCAGGTGAAATAAGTGTTTTAGGTTTGGACAGCCTAGCCACTTTCAAAAAAATTATCCTTCGGGCGATGTTGCTATAGGGGTGAATAAGGTCTCGATGGTTGTTTCTTTTGCTCTAATACCAAAGGATGCTACTTCTTTCTCCAGCGTTGTATGCTCTTGCTACCCGTCAGAACTCTGAGGCATCACCTAATGTTGTTACTAGTATGCAAAAAAATTTCTCTCATGATGTGTATTATCTGCTTTATCCCTAGTCCACTCTTTCTTATGTGATTCCTTATATGGATATTTATTTTGGTATTAATCCTGAGTATATTCTGGATCCTTTTTCTATGTCCACCCCGATTAGTGACTCTATTGTGGCTCGGAGAGTCTATAGGGGTTTTGTGGTATCTATTTATGGTAGGGAGATATTAATAGCTTTGATAGAGTTGGACATTCTAGACTTCAATGTGATTTTGGGGATGGATTGGTTGCACTCGTGCTATGCTTCCCTTAATTTTCAGACCCGAAGGTTCAGTATCCATTTCCCGAAGGAACCGATGATTAAATGGGAAGGTAGTTTCCTAGTGCCCAAGGGAAGGTTATATCTTATCTTAGAGCCCTAAAATTTATTTCCAAGGGGTATCTCTACCATTTAGTGAATGTTAAGGATTTTATATCCGAAGGTCCTTCATTTTAATTTGTTCCTGTAGTTAGTGAGTTCCCTGAAGTGCTTCCTGATGATCTTCCTGGTGTTCCTTCCGCTAGAAAAATTAATTTTGGGATGTTCTTTTTTTGTACACACATCCTATCTCTATCCCTCATTATAGAATGGCTCCAACTAAGTTGAAAGAAATCAAGAAGCAGCTGAAAGATCTTCTGAATAAGGGTTTTATCTGCCCTAGTGTTTATCCTTGGGCAACTCCGGTTCTATTCGTGCATAATAAGAATGGGTCCCTTCGGATGTGCATAGATTACCGCTAATTGAATAGGGTGATCATGAAAAATAAGTATCTCCTTCTAAGGATTGATGATTTGTTTGATATTCTGAATAAGGGTTTTATCTGCCCTAGTGTTTGATCATGAATAGGGTGCATAATAAGGTTTTGAATAACGGTATTTTGTCAACCTACTTGTGTAAATGGTTTTGAATTGTAAAATTGTCACTTGGTTTGACTTTCTCACCAATGTTATTGCATTGCATAATTGGTAAACCAATGAACTTGGATTTTAAAAGCCGTTTTGGCTATTATATTAATGAACGAAGGGGGCGAGGCGTTCCCCCAAGTTTTAATATGATTATTATGGCATAAAGATATGCTTGCAAGTGTTTGGGTATGACAATACCCATGGTGTGCCTTAATGTTTGGTTTATTGATTAATAAATGGGTTATGTAAAACTTACTTTAAAATGGGCTTAATGGGGGTTATGTAGCAAAGTCATAAAGGTATGGGTCTTGGTTGACTTGTAATGAAAACTCGTGTTAACCGACATGAGGTTTGGTCTTGATGACCTGTGGGCATATGTCACACTTGATATATATATATATATATATATATATATATACTTTTAGGATGGTGAGTTTCCTTAATGTCTTTAGCTTTCTCTCAGATTTTCTCCGATTCGGGTAGTTAACATGAACTGGAGCCCTTTCAGCAAGGAGAGCTGAACATATATAGCCTGTGGGTACCTATTATGATGGTTGAGCTACATAATCCAGGATATTGTTTTACTTCAAGCTAAACCTTGTTCCCTATCCCGACATATTATTTATATATGTATTATGATGTGGTTCATATGGTATTTGAAATGGTTTGACTTGACATTATTTTGTCCCCTATCCTTGATTTATATGCTAGTGTTCACCTCACTAACCGTCTTCGGATATTGTATCTCCGTGTGATACAGGCACCGAAGATACTGCTACTTTCTTACGCAGAGTTAGGTGGATTGGCTCGGTTCGTTGATTCATTGTGGTGAAGTGATGAGCTTCCATTCACCAAAAAAATTAGACACTTCATCAGTTTCTTTCATACACTAGAATCAAGAGTTTACATTATCATTGTCATCGTCAGAGTCGGGGACATGTTCTGACCAAAACTAGTTTTGGTTTTTTTGTGTAGAGGCTTTGTTGGATTACTGTGGACTTGAGTGGTGTTGTTGGTTGTTTCAGGGTCGGCTGTTGGTTATCAGTTACAAACATATCTTTTAGTCTTTTAGATTATTTCATGCTATCTTGTTATATGTTCGGAATTCAGCCATTGTTAGGCAGTGTGTAATGTTTGGTTTAAGTTCAAAGGGTGGTCTCCAATCCACGGTTGACTTGGAATACCCGTCACGACCAGGCCCTGGTTCGTGTCATGACAGGCAGTCCTAGAATTCTTCAATAATGGAAAACTTCTTAAACAGATTAATGCTACAAATATTGCTCTTAATCCTAAAACTGATTGTCCTGAGTATGCTAGTAAATACTGGCTCATCTCTTGTTGTAATGTCCTCTATAAATGCATATCAAAAATGCTTTGTAGTAACCGAAGGAAGCAGTAGAACAGCAGTAGAACGTATTATTGCAGACAACCCGGCAATATTTGTGTATAGTAGGTCCCTGGTGCACAATGTGCATATATTCCATAATCTACTTAGGCACTATGGGAGAAATACAACACCTAGATATTTAATGAAGAAAGATCTTCAAAAAGCATATGATATGGTAATTTGGGAATTCCTACAAAAGATTCTACAGGATATGGATTCCATGTTAGAATTATAAAGTTACTAATGACATGTGTTACTTCTCCCAAGTACATTGTCAAATTGAATGGAGAGGGACATGGATTCTTTCAGGGTGAGAGAAGACTAAGACAAGGTGATCCTTCGTCCCCCTACTTTTTGTACTAGTGATGAAGTACCAGACTAGAATATTCCACATCATGAGCTGATTTCCTTAATTTGAGTTTCATCCCCTATGTAATAGGACTAAGTTGACTCACTTGATATTTGTTATTGATTTAATGGTTCTTTGTAAGGGTGAAGAGTTTTTTGTCACTAGAGTGAAGAAAGCACTGGATCATTTTAGTCAACAACTGAATTGGAATCAAACTTGGAGAATATAATATTTTTATTACTGGAGTTACTGATCAGGTGAAAACCAACTTATTGACCATAACTGATTATGCATTGGGTGAATTTCCAATTAGATATTTGGGTATACCTCCAACTTTTCAATAAATGAAACAAACTTGAATGTCAGCAATATGTGGATAAGATAAGTAGTATAATTACTAAAGTTTAGGTCGAGAAATTGTCCTATGCAAGAGGCTATATGTTTTCAGTGTAGTTTTATTCTTCTTCAAAGCTTCTAGGGATTAACTTTTAATCTTGTTCATGGTGTGCTCAAAGAAGTAGATAGATGTAAACACCTAATTTTTGACCAAACTGAATGTTTTAAGTCATTTAGTATCTTATTTTACAAGATTGCTTTTAAAGTTTGGAAAACTACAAAAAAAAAAAA
>JAPEIP010002272.1:0-10323 GCA_026120095.1 Capsicum chinense | reverse complement strand
TTTTTGTTTTTAGATGGGTATATGCTGATATAGGACTATCATACTGAGTAGAGTCAATCCCTTACTCCTAGTGAATCTTAATCTAGAAAGGATTCTATAAACACTTAGTAGGATGACAGAACCAAAAAGAGATCATGTTCCTGAAGGGGTTCATGATGATGTGACTCCCCCTCCTCCTAAAGGAGTACAAGATATTATTGATAAGAAAACTAGAGTACTATTAGCATAAGCTGCTAATAAGAGGAGGAAATATAATGCTCAACATATATCTATGGAGGCAGAGTTAGCTGTGCTGAGGAAACAAATAGACCATTGAGCAACACTTGGTGAAAATTAGAACAATTCTAAAAGTGGTCATGCTCTATCAGTATTTGCATTCATATAAGGGTAATGAAGAAAATTTGGGGTATGTTGAGCCGATGGAGATTGGAGCCATTATTCATTCAGTTTTAACCCCAGACATTAAGTTTGACCTAATGAGCGACATGATCCAACTCTTAAATTTTAAGGTTATCTTTGCGGTTTTGCCTACTGATTATGCAAACGTGTATCTTGAAAACCTTATTGGGATCTGAAGATCATACAAAAATGTAAGGGTAAATCAGGAACTGCTTGTACTGAATTTTTTCCCTTTTTTACTTACAAAAGAAGAGTCTTTACGGCTAGGGGAACTACCAAGAGGATCTAACACTACATGGAATGAGATGCACAGGCAATTCTTGAACTAGTTATTTCCTCTTTTAAGGGTGTTGTAGCTTAAGTAAGATATTTATAATTTTAGGTAGCTTCAGTCAGAATCTCTCCACGAGGCATGGTTCAATTTTAAAAAGAAGCTAAGTATGTTGCCCAACCATCGGATTGTAGGGATAAGCCTCTTGGAGATATTCTACAAAGCCTTGACCATCAGTTCTAGAGCTATGGAAGACACATATCTAGAGAAGCTTTTATAAGACTATGCTAAGAGGTAGTTTTGGATGAGTTAGATTATATCTCGCTCACTAATCGAGGGTGGAAAACTTAAAAGGCTGAGAGGGGATCCGACATATAAGCTATTGGTGCCTACTACGACCAAAAAGTAGTTGATTACTCAGTAGCGCAAGAGATTGCACTACTAACAACTGATCTTGGGTTATTAGCAAGAAGTATATAACAAGAAGTTTCAATAAAGTGAATGTAGTAGTAGCACAAGGTTCAGCTTCCAAAGCTTATGAGCCAGTGTTTAATGAGGAAGCAAACTATTTGGATCGTCAGTTGGTGGGTTTTCAACTCCAAGGGCAAGAAAACCAAGGTCAAAATAATAATGATAGATATAGAGGACATAGTATAGAGCGAGAAAGTGACTGAGAAAGAAGGACAATTATAAAGAGAAGGTAGATAGGTATATTCTGCCTGGTAAACATGATGCAAAATCAAGAATAGAAGTGATTAAAAGGTCATAAAATTCAGTAGAACATCCTTAAAAATATTAAGGTAGAAATTTCAGGGTTGACATAAAGGTTGAATCTAATGCCAGTGTGATCGATTAATTGGATCAATAATTTGGGCAGATGTCAGAAACACTAAACAAGAGGCAGAAAGGTACCCTACCAAATAACACTATGTAAAATTTGAAAAATGTTGATCATGTTCTTGCAATTATGCCATGGAGTGGTATAACTACTGCAGATCCCCCACTATCTACTGTGCAATCACCAAGGCCTGAAGTGTATGAGACACCTAAAATACCTGTTACTGAGCTAGAAAAGACAACAAGTGGTAATAGTGCAGATGGTAAGGACAAAGGTAAAGATTAGGTCATTGAGCAGGAAATAAGATAAATTCCTAGACCACCCCTACCTTTTTCTCAAAGATTAAAGCAGAAGAGATAGAAAGGTAAGATCAAGAGATTCATTGAGATATTAAAAGAGTTGAGCACGAACATACTTCTTATTAAGTCATTGGAGCAGATGCCTATGTATGCCATGTTTTTGAAGAAATTAGTTACAAAGAAGAAAGGGGATACAATTAAGGATGTTGATAGATTACACCACTGTAATGCAGTCACGACTAGGTCTCTATCCCAGAAAAAGGGTGATCCTAATGAATTCACTATACCATGCACTGTTAGATTATCCTAGTTTTCTAGAACCCTATGTGACTGAGGAGCCAACATAAATTTGATGCCGCTAGTTGTATTCAAGCAATTGGGCTTAAACCCACTTGAACCAACTGTAAT
This sequence comes from Capsicum chinense, assembly GCA_026120095.1. NCBI lineage: Eukaryota > Viridiplantae > Streptophyta > Magnoliopsida > Solanales > Solanaceae > Capsicum > Capsicum chinense. The sequence continues at coordinate 8,108 of JAPEIP010002272.1, read as the reverse complement.
GCGATTGTTGATGGATGACCACACGGTGAAAAAAAATATGGGAGTTTCTTTTGATGCTATTGTGAGAGTTGATAACTTCATCTTTTAGACTGACTTTGTCATTCTAGACTAATAGGTTGACACCGAGATGCCCATCATATTAGGAAGACCATTTATGGCCATAGGTAGAGCAATGATTGATGTGGAAAAGGGGGAGCTGAAGTTCAGAGTCAATGATGAGGAATCCATACTCAAAATACAAAATCAATGAATCAGCTAACTAACATAAGGTTGGTGTTGGTGATTGATTGTATTAATAATCTAGGAGGGTACTCTTATGGGTATCTTGATGAATTCTGAAAAATCAAGGTACCCATATCATGCCACGATGTTAAATCTAGTATTTCATGGGAGGAAACCCATGGGTTTTTTGGTTAAATATGAGTAACCAACACGGCCATATCATGTTGCGATGTTAAATCAAGTGTTGGCTGGGAGGTAACCCACTAATTTAGAGGTAACTTTTGTTTGTTTGGATTTTGTAGGTTTATAGCTAATGGACTTAACTGGAATATGGTAGGATTGCTACATATATATATTTCAAGGTAAGGGGTTTATGTGACCAACCCATCGGATACATGAATCCTACTTGGGCCAGGTAATGTGGACAATAATCGAAAAGATGAAATTTTGAGGATAAGAATGGACAGTTATGTACTTCGGTAAAAAATCACGCTTTTAGAGTCATAAATTCACATTATAGAACCATATGTAGAAGGATAAACATCACATTGCCATTTCTAGAAACAAGGAAGTTGGGATAAAATAAGGCTCACTTGCGGAGCAAATGTGGGACATGTGCCCACTGGTTGGTCGCATATGGCTCACATGTGGGACCAAATTTTGATTAAAATTTTAGGCCCACCAATGCTTATTTAAGACCTAATCCCCCCTCCACTATTTAAATAGGTTTTGCCTCATTTTAACCCATTCAAATTTTCAAAATCTCATTTTTTCTATTTAAATTCAAACTTTCAGCTCAAAGGATAAACTAATACCACACTTAGAACAAGGCTAAATTGAAGTTTATTTAGGGTACCAACTTGTCCTAACTCACTAAAAACAAGTTCAAAGTTGGGGTTTGCTCTATTTCTTTCTTGTTCACTTTCAGATTATCAAAAAACATGTAACTTTCTCAACTCCTAATGGTGGTTATATCTAGATTTAATTATTGAACAAACAAGTTGATATGTGAATTTCCATGCAAAATATATAGAAACAATCATGCTTGGGAGCAAGATCCTTGATATGTCCTAAAAATCTTAATGTGGGGCTTTGTTTTGAATTAAATACTAAGGTTAGGCCCAAAATAAAAGTTAAACATGAACAAGTAGAGTAATACCAAAGGTTGGGCATGTTATTTTGCATTAAAAATCATGATATTGATATATGTATGCACATTGGACTTGTTGGGACTTCAAATAAGTTATTGTGGTGTGATAATTGAGGAAAAATTCAAACTTTTCAAATTTTGAGTTTTTCTTCAACTTTTGTAATACCTCATTTTTGTTGGAAACTAATGACTCGCTTATAGGTACACATGGAACCAAAATCTACTATGAAGAATGTTGATACATCAATGATATAGGATGTGTCTTCCAAGCCAAATGGCTCAGTGGGGGAGTAATCTTTTGCAAGCATAAGAGAAGCTATGACTAGGGAAATACACAGGGTGACTAGAGGCCAATTGTGCAAGACATCAGAGACAATTATTTTGGGAACATTGGGACTTCCCTTGCATTTATGACCTTGATTCCACGGGTGCTCCAAATTCTCCTACATCTATAACTCAAAACCTAATTATGATGCTTTATCCTTAAGAGTGTCGTCACTCAATTGATTATAGGGAAAAGCTCATCATGCATCACCATAATCAAAATAAAACTAAAGAAAACAAAAATCTTAGAATCAAAACAACATGATAAATCCATGAAAATCCGGGAACAATCAGAGCTCCCAAGTGTAGTATCCCAAAACAAATAAAGTAAAACATATTCCAAACAACATAAAACTCATCCAGGAATATCAAAACAATAAAAATCTAGAAACAAGAACGCCCAAATAAAAAGATAGCAGTCCTCATTGCATATGGAATAAAGTAAGGGAAAAAAGGATTCTCCTTAAATCTTTCTCAAGAACACTTCTCTCTTGAATACTCCGTATCAGCTCCACTAGTCTCACCAACCGACCAATCAGTAGAGGCCTCATTCATCACTCTCAACATGATGAAAAGAAAATCTATCATGGGGATTTAGGAACTTTCAATGGCCCTTCACTCCCTTCCATATTTTGGTGAAGATCCTATCCCTCTTCTTCTTCCTCTTCATCATCTTGTCATGTGAATCCTTGTGTCCCTAGGTGATTTTCCCAAGGCTATATAGGCTCTCCCCAATCTAGTAACTATTTCTTCTTGATTCTTCTTCTCCTCCCGATATATTTCATAGTCCTATTGAGCTACATATAAGTGGTGAGCAGTCGAGGACTCTTCTGGTCCCTAATGAAAAGTGGACGCTGGCTCAATTATCACCCACAGCTATCTTGAGATCTCATCAAAAGGATTGGCTAAAGAAGGTCTACAAGAATCTGTATCCTCTTGGGTTGCCTTGCTCGAGTCTAACTTTCTTTTCTTACTCTAACTAGGGGCATCATCACCCTACAATTTTATCGGAAAGATGTAAGGGCCTGGTTACACCCAAGTATCTATAGCATATTTCTCCACTTCTTCTCTCTTGTATAGCTCAGTGATAAGGGAAGAAAAAAGAAAAAGTGCACCTCCATGATTCTTCAAATCCCTCAACTCTGAGATTAAAATTTCTCCCATATTAAGAGGAATTCCATATAGAATACAAGTCATCATTCAAGATTGCATAGCTATAACTGTAGTCATATGTGTACATGGCAATATTCTGCTGCAGATGATATTCAACCAAAGCCTGGCCTCTTCTGTAAAGTCATTCATCGAAATGTCTCTCTTGGTGGTATGGTAGCCCTGGGAACTTCTTTTCCAGGACATAATATGTTAGCCATCCAGGTCCCTGGCTCATATCTTTTTGCCTAAAACTGATCTATGGCTACATCCGGGAGCCCATATATTATATTGATCCACTTAGCTCTGAAATGCAATTTCTTTCCCTAAATTGTAATTACTAGGTTTGTGAGATAAACTAAGCTAAGGTTAGCATAAAACTCACACACCCAATGCTCACTAGCATATCAAAAGTTTGGGGTAAAGCACATCCACCCAGTAGCAGTGAGTCTGGTATAGAAGCCCAGGAGTTTCTCCTCCACTTTATCTAGGCAAATACTTTCCGCTTGCAATTTTGTCCTAGGAAGGTCACCATATTAGAACTTTTGACATTCATCTTCCATGAACCTGGTATTGTCAGAGTCTCCCATTTTTATGGCCTAGTGCCTATAAGCAATACAATCCAGACCATCATTAGCATTATCTCACTAAAATTATTCTAGATTAATAAGATAAATTCATGTGGTAGTGTTATAGAGAATTTTAGGGTGAGGAATGGGTGTGCAAAATTTTTGGTTTCAGCAGACAACTACTCTTAGGTATGGTGATCGTGGAGCCTTGACCACGATCGTATTACCAAAGACCATTGTTGAAAGTTCTACAACATCAGTCAAAACACCAAAATTTAACCCTAAATTTATGTTCCAACTAGTCATATAATCTTAGAATGAGTTATTATGCCCTCAAAACTCAAATAGATTGACAAGAAATTCATTGGGGCATTAAATCAAACACATGGGACTCCTTTTTTAACTCAACTTGTTTTTCCTTATCATCAAGTGTTTGAATCAAATTCAACTCGTTCTATTCCTCATGTGATCAGTAAGTTGAAGTTTCCAGTTGCATTGAATTAACTCATATCAACTTGTTTCATTCATATTGTCACTCATCAAAACTTCAAGGTTCTAACAGAAACTGGTGGAGAAGGTGGGGTTATAATACAAGAAATTGTGGAAAATAAAGGGATAGGTTAACGCACAAAACTGATAGAATAAAAGAGATTTATTTGCTGGAAATAAAAAGTAACCCTCTGGTTACAAAAATAAATGTCTGAAACCAATAAATAGAAGGATTTTAATTACTTGGGATAAGGTATAAGCAAAAAAGACGAAATTGCCCTTTAAGGGTCTCACTATGAAAAGGCTGTGAGATGTTACACCCTAGTACTCTAACCTCTTTTACATAAATTGAGATGAAAATAAATTATACGTAATTTGTGAAACATAAGTATATTACTATCCTAGACAACTAGTCAAGTTGCATGTCATGTTTACTTAGATAAAAACGGTTAATTCAAACATAGTAGTTAGCTATGTCAGGGTAGAATGGTAGATATATCCCCCTATTTATGGACTTTGCTTATGTTCGTGCTTAGTCTCGGACCAATCTAGCCTTTACCTCATCCGAACTTTCTTTTATAGTAACAGTTATTCTTTATAATAGTATACATTTGATTATAATAATCAAGTTTTCTGTGGAGATGATTTTCATGACGTATAACTATTTTATATATTCTCTATGCTAAAATTTCGTTATAACACTAAAAAAATACAGTGAAACAAATACAATTGTCATAGAAAGGTTTAACGGTTCATGCTATACTTTCTTCGCTCTTTTGGGGGTTTCATTTTTTTGTGTGTGTGTTGTGGGGGGGAGGGGGGATGGCAGATTCTCATACACTCATATATAGCAGCTGAGACAATACAGTTCGAAATGTAGAGGTGCAAACTAAAGTTCAACACTTGACCAAAGTAATAAAATGTGCAGTTAAATCCCTACTTATTAAAAACTTGAATTAACGGCAGAATCCTATTTAGTCATGGATTAGCGACAGATTATCCAAAAATGTTTGTTAACTACAGCGAAAGATTAGTAGCAAACCTCGTATTTTGTGGAACACTAATGTTGTTAGTTGTTACGGTTCTTAATATTGCTGTATTATCCTTACAATATAATTTACTATAGTCCAATGATACTCTGAGGAAAGACAAATGAGGTTACATCAGATTTTGATTGATGTGTAAAGAGACACAAATAAAATCACAAGCATATCAGAGGGATTTCTTTTGCAAAACAAATGAAATATGAAATTCATGGGAGTGTTCTTAATGACTTAATTGTTGCTGCTCTAATACAACAGCAAGTTCTGTTAAAACAGGAACACAAATAATTAAATTAGTTAACGTACACTATACCAAAAAGATAATTACCGACAATTAGTTACTGACAATATACCATAATTGTCGCTAAATTATTCTTTTTGACACAATTATTAGTGACAATTATATTTTAGTGGTAAATGCTCCTAAAACCTATAGCAAACATTGAATCCAATGACAATTAACTAATGTCCATACTCTTTATTAAAGTGCATATTTATTGTTACTAGAAACCTTTATTATCGTAGTGATATGGTCAGGGTTCCCCTTTATACATTTTTGAGATATTAAGGGTATGGTCAAACATGAATACTCAAATTGTTCACAGCAGCTACAGTAGATTTGTGCACACAGTCTCTCATTTATGTGTCGTAAAATAATTACGGTCAAAGCAAAAGCAATTTATTCTCCCTTACAACGAGTAAGCAAAAGCAAACTTAATTGCTCAAAGCTATATGACCATAATAATGGTGAGTCAAATAAATTTTTCTAGCATAAACTGCACGTTAAATATCATATAATGGTAATATCTATGTGCTATTTGTAGTAGAAAATATTTTAATGAACAACTTTTAAGTTTGTCTTGAAGCACAAAGGTCGATAAATGAAGCTGAAATAAAAGAAATAAGCCGCAAAGGTTGGGGTATAACACAAATTAACGATCAATAATGTACAATATCAAGATCTCTTTTAACTCATGAGTAGAATTTACATTTGACTAATTAGTGGGAAAAAAAAGAGTACAAGAGAATAGGCTATTGGGAGATCTATACTCGAGAGAACTCAAGCAACAACAACTTTTTACTCATCAGTAGTTTCACAAGTGAAGTCCGGAAAAGCTGAAGTGTGTAGACTGTATCTTTATTTTTGATCCAGAGAAATCAAGCGAGCAGTAATTCATAAATGCCAAAGTGCTGTGAAGACTTACTACAACCAGCACTTGATGATATGATTACCTCATCGAATCATGCACTGTAATATGGTATCAAAGCATACAGATACGGTTGATCCACCATTACCATACTGAGTTTATACATGAATCCAGTACTTTGAAAGCGTCACATAAGTTTATGCATAAGATGAAGTATATATATATATATATATATATATATGTATGTATATATACATACTTCCTCCGTCCCAAATTATGTGTTGTTATTTGACCGAACACGATATTTAAGAAATAAGTATTTACTTTATTAAAATTACAAAATCATCTTTCTTAAAGAAAGAAGTAATAGTATTTAAAATTAAGTGAGATCACTTTTAATTGAAAAAACAAATAAAAAAAGGAGTAACAGTATTTAAAGTCAAGCAAGACCACTAAGGACAAAATTGTAATTGTATTTTTAAAAACTTACCAAATAAGGAAAGGCGACATTCATTTTGGGACGGACCAAAAAGGAAATGACGACACATAATTTGGGACGGAGAGAGTATATATATATATATATAGCAAATACTAACATGAATTATGAACCAAGAAAAATAGACCATTTTTACATGTACCTTTGATCATCAGTTTAAATTTTGATGTTTAATTACATCAAGAATGAAGGTAAGATATCAAACCATTAATATATTTATCAAGAGAGAGATCACAGCAGCCAATTCACTTAAGCTTGTCCGAATTTGAAAATTTATGACTTGCAGATGATCAGCCGCTTATATAACAAAGTTCAGTAAATAAAAATAAATGAAGTAAAAACTACTAAATTAAAGTCTCGCCAGAAATTCATCAATTACACCAATTCAGATAGGTGGAAAATTATATTAGGCTCTCATGTATAAATATTAAACAAATTAATGCTACATATGTCTTTCACCTAGCAAGTTTGACCGACTAATTAAGGTCATTTATTCATGAAATGATTTAAAAGATATGGTTATCACTTTCTTCTTCATTATTTTTCTGTCTGGGTGGCTAGGAAGAGAGTCGAATTTCTCACCAATTTATTACTAAGGATATTTGAGTTTAATCTTGTAGTAAAGTTCTTTATCCTACAAGTGCTAAAACATTCAAGAATTTATTAATTCTTCCAATCAACTTGAGTAACAATGGCTAATTCATTCGTTGAAACTACAATATATTTGCCACCTATTGGCACAAAGTACTACTTCAATTTACTAATTTATTTTACGGCCACGTTGAGAAGAGACTATAAACCCCTCTAGTAGGCACTACTAACAAAATATTTAATCTATCTTTATCCTGTGAAGGTAGAAAGATTGTTTCCGATAGAACCTCGCTCACGTCTAGTTGGTACTACTCTTCTTCAATATTATTGTTTCAACCAGCTACGTTTTAAGAAGTTTTCTCTCAAATTTCACTCCATATATGTGGCATGGCTTTAATCCTAAACAAATGGGCCTATTATTCACCGAGTTCTGAATCGTGGTTTTTAGGAATTTCTCCTCTATCAACAAAAGAAAGAACCCAAATTATCCAGGAAGATTTCCTGCATTAGTTTTCTATAGTTGTCTCAACCATTGTATTTATGCTAGAATTTATTTACTCAGCAACTTCCTTCTTGGAGTATGATAGATTATTTATTGAGATCTACTCATTACCAACCAACAGTAACAAGTAAAAACTAGCAACTACTATCCTTAAACGAATAAAAAGAGCATCATTGGTGAAATAATGAAACAACAAATTTTATTCATAGACACATTCTTTTCGTTTTCTACACACCAAGCATCAAAAGAAAAATAATAGAATTTTTCCACATTGCAAAAATCAACCAACAACAAAATGAAAATCAAACAGGGCGAACCATAGGGGATATAAACTATATTTAAAATACGCGCACGTCTTGAAATCGAGTTTATTCCAGTCTATGATGTCTGCAGGATAAGTTTTTATCTTGATCCAGTGGCTGAAA